>BPTQ01000006.1:53306070-53333551 GCA_019973895.1 Chrysanthemum seticuspe | reverse complement strand
AATTTTTTCATGAACTTTCGAATCTTAATGTGAACTTTACCTTTTAATTGATTTTGCTAGATTTGATTTGATTTAATGAGATGAACGGAGGAGGAGACGAAGATAGAGAATAAATAACTAAAGTAAGAGAAGGAACAGCTGGAGACTTCGAAAGGGTGAACTAACGTGGAAACTTAAGTAGGATTAGCAGGTACACATTTTAACCGCCCTTTTCAGTATCTCGTCAAAAAATCGTAAATTACCCCATCACTCACCCGAACGTTCCACCTCCCCCACTATCACTCTCCATCCGTCGACCTTTCCACTCTTTTGGTCCATACACCTCCACAGTTTTGGTGACCAAAAACTCAATGTCCACACCCTCTCTACCTATTTGTCACATGCGCCAAAAGAGACAAAATTTAAAAACCCGGCCCAACATATAAAACCAAACGGACCTAAATTAAACCAGCCAACCCAATACCAAGCCCAAATACAACCCGGCCCAAAAATTTAAAACAGAGAAAACCGCGTACACTGTTTATCCATCTCTCCCACACCTGTAACTCAAAAACCAGTGGTTTTGACACCTCCACATACCTGGTTTTCTCACCTTTCCAGCTGCCTACCTCTCACTATCACCCCCTCCACCTTGCAAGCCCACTCACTACCCCATTAAATGCTAAAAAACTGCTCTATGACTTTTCCCGCCAATTTTACACATGGACGATTAGGATGAATTCAAAGGTGCAATCAAGTGGGAAAGCTTCAGAGGTCGACAAGGAAGAGAATGAAATCAATAAATAAGAGATAGAAGCAGAGGAGGAGGCAAGTAGAGTAATTTAGTTTAGTTTAGATCGTTTTAGTTAATTTTCCATTTCAAGTGTAATTCTAAGCTTTCAAGTACTTTTTTAAGTCATCTCAGTGTATTTATAATTTTTATCAATAAGTAATTTCAAGTTCCAAGTCTTATTTCAGTTGTTCAAATTTTCAAGTGCTCAAATTCTCAAAAATGTATAAATGTTGTTCTTAGTTGTTACTAAGAATTGAAAAAGCTCTCATAAGCTCTTATAAAGCTTGTCTAAGCTGTTAGAAACTTAATAACTTAGTTTAGTTTCAAAAAGAGAAAATCTCAAAAATTACTAAAAAAATTAGTTGTAAAATCAAAAATCATGGAGAATGATCAATAGAGCTGGTGCAGAGCTGTTCTTTGGATTGCTTATTGGTTTAGAGCTTATTGGTAAGCATATAGGAGTGATTCTCAATCCTTGGTTCAGTGTACTGTGCATGAACTCATTTTGTAAGCCTTTTCTATGAAATTTGCATTTCATATTATTAGTAATTTAATCTTGTTAATTCTAGTCTAATACTGTCTAAATATGGTTAATATAAGTTAATTACTAGGTCACTTGGGTTAAAAACTTGTTTTAGTATATAAAGCTTCAAAACAGTCTACATAACTAGTGTTTGGATTTGCTGATTTAACTGTGATAAAGGTCATTTGTGCTATTGTGTATTGTTGTACTAAGTCACAATAAGTTATAATAGCTCAGTCAAAGCAGTAAAACTAATCCTTGTTGCATAAAAAGTCAAAATAATTTCTATTCTCAATTTGCAGTTCACTGTGGAAATTTAGGAATAAAAATCTCATCAAATTAGCTTATAATTCATTACTCTAGCTTAAATCAGTCTCATTACATCTTAATACAACATATTCAATCAATAGAATCAATACCAAGTTCATAATAGTCAACTTATTTGATTTTCCTAAAAAGTCAAATTGTACTAGTAGCTGTTTTTGAATAAAATGTATAATTTTATATAGGATTCATTATTAAGTTTTAGCTTAAATCCTTTTGGGATAGTAATATTTAGCTGCTAAACTAAAATATAAAAATACTAGCTTGTATATTCATAGCTTTTTAAGTGCTTATTCATCAGCTTCTTTCAAGCCCCTTCTCTGAAATGATGCCCTGTGCAGCTGATAACCACCAAAACAGTGGCCTTCACCACCACTTTGGTGGGTCCCACAGGCCACACCAGTGGACCCCACTGGTGGTTCTTGGTTCCATATCACTCACCACCCAGCTGACTATCATTTGCAGCCAAGCTTTTGAGCTTAAGCCCTGTGGACCCCACTCCTAGATCAGCCTTAATGTTGTCCCATTTTTGAGTCAAAACTAGTTTAGCTTTGCTTAAATTTTGGCTTAAACTGCTTTTCAGAGGTTTAGTATGGTTGGAATAGGTTAGTATTAAGTAAATATAGCATAACCTAGCTTCTGTGTTAATTTGGTGTCCATTTGTGGCTTTTATCTTATTTTGAATTGCTTATTTATAAGAAGTTACATTGCAGCTTCTTATTCTCACACATAAGCATATGTTTTTATATTTTTCATAGATTAAGAATAATATTTTAGTGTTTTCCTGAATTTTTCAGATTTTTCCATCACTGTTTTCTATTTTTCTTTATTTTAAATAGTTTTTAAGTCTTTTTAAATAGCTTTTAATACTAATAAATCAGAAAAAGCTTAAAAAAATATGTTTTCAATTTTCATAGATTAAGATAAATATAAAAGTTATAAAAAGTATTTTTCCATAATTTTCTTGGTTTAAATAGTATTTTCTAGCATTTTAATTAATTTTAAATAGTTTTAAATTAATAATAAATACATAAAAAGTCTAAAAAATATATTTTCAGTTTTAAAATAAGTTTTATCATATTTTAGATTTTTCTAAGTTATAATTTCATTTTTCTAGGTTAATTTTGTATTTTCTTATATTTTAGTGCATTTTAAATACTTAATAAATAGTTTTTAATTAATAATAATTAAATAAATAGTTTTAAAAATAATTTTCTTTTTCTAATAATTTTATTTTATTATTAGGATTGTAAAAATATCATTTTCATATTTGTAGGCCTTTTATTTCTTAAAACTCACGTTTTACGGTTGTAGTATAGTGGTAAGTATTCCCGCCTGTCACGCGGGTGACCCGGGTTCGATCCCCGGCAGCGGCGCCAAAATTTGATTGGTGCAAAACCTTCAAGTTATATCACGCAAGCTAGCCACTTGTGAATGACCAACCGTAAGAAACTCAAAACAGTTCACACACCAAATGCAATTTAGATCAGAGGAATATAGTGGATTCCTGGGTCGTTAAGTCCCACGGAGGATGAATTGGTGTTAAACAAATTCAGATGTCGAATAATCACTAAGGATAGTGATCAGAAAGGATTTTAAAATATTTATACCTAAAGAAAAGATTTACAAATTACAGCGACTTAAATGCAAATTAAAAGAAATTAAAAAGTTAAAATATATTAAATAAACGCTATCACTATTTTTACAATGATGAACGTTTAAAACCTAAAACGTACGTGTAAATAAAATTACGTAAACGTACAAAATAAAACGTGAGTTTTAAGAAATAAAAGGCCTACAAATATGAAAATGATATTTTTACAATCCTAATAATAAAATAAAATTATTAGAAAAAGAAAATTATTTTTAAAACTATTTATTTAATTATTATTAATTAAAAACTATTTATTAAGTATTTAAAATGCACTAAAATATAAGAAAATACAAAATTAACCTAGAAAAATGAAATTATAACTTAGAAAAATCTAAAATATGATAAAACTTATTTTAAAACTGAAAATATATTTTTTAGACTTTTTATGTATTTATTATTAATTTAAAACTATTTAAAACTAATTAAAATGCTAGAAAATACTATTTAAACCAAGAAAATTATGGAAAAATACTTTTTATAACTTTTATATTTATCTTAATCTATGAAAATTGAAAACATATTTTTTTATGCTTTTTCTGATTTATTAGTATTAAAAGCTATTTAAAAAGACTTAAAAACTATTTAAAATAAAGAAAAATAGAAAACAGTGATGGAAAAATCTGAAAATTTCAGGAAAACACTAAAATATTATTCTTAATCTATGAAAAATATAAAAACATATGCTTATGTGTGAGAATAAGAAGCTGCAATGTAACTGCTTATAAATAAGCAATTCAAAATAAGCTAAAAGCCACAAATGGACACCAAATTAACACAGAAGCTAGGTTATGCTAACCAACATGCTGGATGGCGACGATGTCTTTAGAACTGAACACTGCATGTTGTGACTTCTGAACCTGACAGCTTCTGTAGTAGATTCGTCGGCGTTCTGGCCAGTGATGAATCCCATACAATGCATCTCGGTCGTATGCTTCCACTGTGTTGGAGAACAAGTGAGTGGCACGTTCCTCAATGGCAATGCAGTTTGAGTAGATAGCTGCAGGGCATGGAAGTGTCAAGGATGTAGCATATTTCCATGAACCATCGCCACCATGGAGAAGAAATTCCAGGTCTTTGTTGAAAAAATATCGGAAGGGAATCCGTGGTTCATCTGGTTGGCCAATGGTCGGTAGAGGTTTGGTCCAATCGGTGTAGTATGGAGGGTTGTCCCTTTTTGTGAAGTCAATGTTTGCTTCCGGGTTGAGCCAATCCATGTTATTAGACATAGCTCGAGCAATGTTGTCAAGGTGGTATTCGACCTCGAGGGCACTTTCAGAGCTGTCTTTTAGAAGTTGAAACGCTTCATTCTTAATTCGCTTCAACTCAGATTTCGTCATTTTCTTCACATGGAACTTTTCTTGCAAAAGTTTTGCATGCTCCAATGTAGAACCGTCTACCAAATTCTGACCTTCTTCAGGGTAGGGGGTTTGATTGACAAGTGTGGAGAACCATTCAAATTCTTCGGTTTTATCGTCATCAAGCCATGATACGACTTCAGGCTGAGTCGTCTTCTTCTTCTTTTTAGAAGGCCGTGATGATGATTCTGGTTTTTGCACTTGTTTGGGTGAGGTGGGTTGTTGTAGGGGCTCAAGGACCTCTTCATCGTCACCACCCGTATACTCAAAATGATCACCGATTTTCTGAGTCAGGGGTGGTAACTCGGAATCTTCCTGAGGTTTATTTGTAGAAGAACGAGGAGGGGACTTTTGTTGAGTAGGAGTCCGTTGGAGAGGAGGTGGCATAGAAGATGATTCACCAGACTTCTTTTGACGTTTAGCTTCATCATGCTTATCTTGATCCTTGTCTTCATCGTCTCTAGGACGTTTAGACTTATCAGCTTCGAATCTACATGCTTCTTGGAGTTGGTAGTCCAGCAATGCTTGAAACAGCTTTCCTTCATCAGAGGTAAATGTCCCAGATCGTTGAGACATTTGTGTGACAAGCTTGGCCACCAATTCATTATCCGAGAAAACTACAGGATCAGATGGATTGATTGTGACGGTTAAAGGTGTTGATCTTATAGTTTGCTTGGCTATCTGCATAAGATTTGGATATAGTTATCTGGTGAACAGCTCCTTTGTGACTTTAGGAACGATATTCTGAAGGTACTTGTTAGTGTAACCTTCGATCATTTCGTTCAGTTCCTCTTTACGATGACTCTTCATGAACTTCTGAACAAATTCCCTTTCTTCTTTCATCTTTTCATGCTCGTCATACAGATGCTGTATGTGATCAGAATAGAAATTCAACTTCTTTTGGAGAATGTCTTTCTTTCTGACTTGTTGTACAGCTTTTACGATTCTTTGATGAGTCTGAGAAATCCAAGATCGAGGTGGTTTCTTCACAGATTTGGATGATGATTTGGTTGACTTCTTTGATGGTGGTGGTGAGGAGTGAGATGAAGAATCTGATGAGGAGGAGACATGAGGAGGCTCGGGGTCCTTTGGAGGTACAGAAGTATCCTCCTTGGAACGAGTTGGACTGTTGAGAAGGAAGTCATCATAATTCACTTCGTCATCTTGTCCAGATTTAGCCTTTTCTTCCTTCTGAGCTTTAGCTTCTTCATCAGATTTCTCTTTCTCAGTCTTATCCTTTTCTGGTTCCTCAATGTTATAATCAGTAGACTCCTCCACAAGCGTTTGTTGTTGCACAAGAGTGGTGGCACCATATCCCTTATCGGGTTGATTAACCGCATCAGGATCTGGTGAAGAGTGGGCAGCACCACTTGATCCTCCGGGTCCACCCATTTGATCTTTTGCAAATTCTTCAGCCTTTTGAAGGTGTCTAACGAGTTTATACTTCTTCCTGTAGGATTGATCCAGTTGCTCTTCATCACTTTCAGAGCTTTCATCATATGGCACAAGTACAGGAGTCTTCCCTTTGCCATGTTCAGCTGTAGGACTTGGAGGTTTTGGTACTGAAGGATTGTCATCCTTTGCAGTTTCAGAGTAGGTAATCTCTTCATCTGTGTCAGTACCTTCAGAGCTTTCGTCCACAAGCTTTCTTTACGGTTCGGGCTTAGGGATTGGGATGGGTGTAGCTTCCTTAGAGGGAACAATCCTCTTTCTTGAAGGGTTCCTCTTGGGGAACTTCCTGTGACTCTCTGTGCTAACTGCACTTCCAGCACTTCCTCTTCTGGTTTTCCGAGTAGGAGTTCCAGAAGCCTTTTCATCAAGATGGCCAACTTTTCCTTCTTTTACGGCTACCCGATACCTTTTGTACGTTTCCAGTTTTTTTATTTCCTTTGTAAGAAGGTGATCGGGCAACACAACACCCTGTTTCTTCGTAGACAATTCTTTGATTCTGACAGATAGTATGTGCTCAGTCAAGATGTCATGATTATCTGGGTCATTGAGTATCCTGGGGATATCAGGATGAAGTCCAAGAGCTCTCTGGATCAACAGTTTGGTGTATCTGACATAGGGAATTTTGGAGCCAAGCTTCTTATGAGACAACATCATATCTTCCGATAGCAGTGCTTCAATTATAATGTCCTTCTTGTTGATCAACGACCAGAAAATTTGCAGTTCCATGAGCTTTGGATGCTCATAGCCACTGTCACAACCAGAGACTGATTTGGTGATGATCATATAGAGTGTCCTCCATGGTTGAGGAATATTCTTCAGCTCCACGTGAGAATGCTTAGTAATAATTCCTTTAGCTTCATCATAACCAATATCTATCAAGAATTGCAGGACAGTCTCTTCAGTAGGGGTAGCAAAGAAGTCGGTTGGAGCGATGTCTGGAATTATGAGAACAGCCCGTAAGTCATCAGGAGTGATAGTGACTTGTTTGTGATTAAGAGTCACATTCACAGCATTTTGACCAGTGATCCTCTGCATAGAATCCCAGAATTGTTGAATATAGACCTCTGGAACTGTGGCAGAGTGTGAGAGCATGTTCTGGTAGGGATGATTCCTGAGAATATCCACTGCAATGAGACAAGAAGATTCTGAGCATGTGAGTGTGTCAAAGTCAACCCTAAGGTTGTTCTTTCCAAGCTTTCTCGGATAGCCATTTGGGAAGATATCAGCAATTGTAAGAACTTCCGATGCATCCGCAATCATTTGTTCAGCCATGTCGTGATCTGAAATAACATTAGCCAAAAGAACCAACATATCGAAAGACATAATGTTAGTCAACAGAAGGTTTTACTGTCTAGTTATTGAATGTACAGTGATAATGATTGTTACGAGTCCTAAGTCACTTGTTTGTTCAATAGTCTAATGACGTCGTGAAATGTTTCGTGAGTTAGTTAACTTTAAGTTTTAAAGTTTATGTTATCACTTATTGTTCACAACATATCAAACGATTAAGTTTATTAGTGACATTATTGGATTCGTGACGTTATGATTAGTTTATTTACAAGTTTGTCCACGTAACAATTCATCATGAAGGTCAATCCAGGGTTAAGCGTAGTTTGGCAAAGTTAAGCGTAAACAGTAATGTGATACGCGTAGACGAAAGCTTACGCGTAGGAACCTAACTTACGCGTAAGAAATGTTACGCGTAGGAATAGGGGACCTTATGCGTAGAGCTTACGCGTAGGCGTATATATACCTTACGCGTAAGGCGTACTCGTAAGAGTAGACCTTATGCGTAGAGGTCACTGTTTACGCATATCCTTCACAGGATACGCGTAGTCCATTGTAGAACCTTACGCGTAACTGTTATGCGTAGGATTATTCTTACGCGTAACATGACTACGCGTAGGGTAATCCTTATGCGTAGAGTTGCAAATGACCTTGATTCTGAGTGTTAAGCATAGCTAAGCCTGAAATAAGTTCATCAAGTCATCAATATTAACACAAAACTTCATTTTAACAACATTTTATGGCATGAACATTCATAGGAAGATTACGCGTAAAAAGTCATACGCGTAGGTCAAAACCCTAAGGGTTATGAATTACGCGTATGAAATTTAACCATGGGATTTGCACAAGACTTTTTCTGGTAGTTAAAGAGTGTTGAGGGAGTCTTTATACCAAGTTATAACACCTAACTCGTTGTGAATCAAAAGTTACCCAATATTATGAACATTAAACCCTAAATACAAATTGTTCACCAATTCGTGTTTCTGGGTGGTTAAAAACAATGGAAATCATTAATTCAACAACTTAAGACCATAACCCAACAATCTTTTATACCAAAACATTTCACATTTGAGAAAACCCAAATTGACACATAAACCCTTATTTTCAAAAATTCGTTGATACGCGTTTCTGGGTGGGTTTGGATGGTTGAAATGGTATCCTTGATGTTTAAACAACGTTTTGACATTATCCATATAACCAAAAAAAAAGTCCACACAATGATTGTGTGTTCATACACTTATGCGTAGAACACATAATCACTCGTAACATGATTTTTAACCGTTGGATTTGAATAAAATTCAAGACCTTATTTTAAAAACATGTTTAGATCGTAAAAACACTTACACAACGATGATCAAATCAACAGATATCTTGAACGATTATAAGGCGTAGGATGTGTTAGGTTTTGTGTATTAAATGTGAAGAAGGAAAGTAGGTGGGAGGGAGTTTTATTAAAAATGAGTTTAACCTTTTGACAGTTTTGGTCCCTCCACCTTTTCCTTTTTCAAACAAAGCCTTTTAACTTCCATTTTGGTTACCAAACAAAGGTTTTAGGAAAGAAACTTGACGACACTCCCCCTTGACTTGAAAAAATAATGAATGGTTATTATTTTAGTCCGAGGAGTGTTATTGAACCAGAAAATTCATCACCATTGTCAAGAGAAACAACCGAGATATGATAACATGCAAGTACGCAGATGTTTTGAAACGGTTAAGATAATTTTCTCCCCCTCAACACTTGATCAGAAAAATACTGAATTTTGAAAGATTAAAGTGTTGACGGAAGAAATGTACTTGCCATGTTAAAAAAGAAATAGATTAGAAGAATATTTTTGTTGTTTTATCAGATTTTATATTTTTGTATTTTGTTTTTGAAAAATTATTTACAAAAGATGTTTTGGTGTTTGACAGGTTATTAAGACTGTTTTAAGAGGTCATCCAATTCCTCTTGAGTCAAACACCTCATACCAATCCGGTGGATCAGCTCATTAAACCTAGCGGGAGGCAAGGCTTTGGTGAGAAGATCTGCCAATTGGTATTCAGTACCCACAAAGTATAATTCAACGGTACCCTGTTCCACGTGGTCCTTGATGAAATGATAGCGAAGATCGATGTGCTTTGATTTCGAGTGCTGAACTGAGTTGCACGAGATCGCAATGGCACTCCGATTGTCGCAGTACATCGGGATTCTGTCGAATACGTAACCATAGTCTTTGAGTTGTGTTCTCATCCAGATGACTTGAGCACAACATGCGGACATGGCTACATATTCTGCTTCGGTTGATGACAGTGATGTACAATCCTGCTTCTTTGATTGCCAAGACACCAGTTTATCACCAAGAAATTGTAGAGCTCCTGAAGTACTTTTCCTTGAGTCTAAGCATCCTGCGTGGTCAGCGTCTAAAAAAGCGATTAGTTCAAAACCAGAATCCTTCGGTTACCAAATCCCCAAGTTAATGGTTCCCTTGATGTATCGGAGGATTCTTTTAGCCTCATAGAGGTGGGTTTCAGTTGGTCGCGACTGATAACGGGAGCATAGATAAACGGCAAAGACAATATCAGGTCTGCTAGCTGTTAGATACATGAGAGACCCAATAATACTTCGGTATTTTGTAGGGTCAACTAATTTCCCATGTAAATCAGCGTCTAGCTTCTTGGTATGAGTCATTGGTGTGGCATAAGTATCACAGGTTTTCATTCCAAATTTGTTTAATAATTCAAGGGCATATTTGGACTGACTCAAGAAAATACCACGGGGTGATTGATGAACTTGTAATCCTAGAAAGAATGTAAGTTCACCCATCATGGACATTTCAAAATTTTTCTTCATTAGTTTTGCAAAAGCGATTGAAAACGTTTTATGTGTAGACCCAAAGATGATGTCATCCACGTAAATTTGAACAATTAAGATATGTGCCCCGTGATATTGTATAAAAAGAGTTGGGTCAACCGAACCTTTGGTGAAATTATTAGCAATGAGGAAAGATGATAGCTTATCGTACCATGCCCGAGGGGCTTGTTTGAGACCATAAAGAGCTTTGTTCAGTTTGTAGACATGGTTCGGGAACTCAGGATCAACGAATCCATCTGGTTGGCTGACATAGACCGTTTCTTTAAGTTGTCCATTGAGAAACGCCGTTTTGACATCCATCTGATAGACTGTCATATTCATATGAGCTGCGAACGCGAGAAATATCCGAACAGCCTCAAGACGAGCAACCGGAGCAAAAGATTCTTCAAAGTCTATTCCCTCTTCCTGACGATAACCCTTAGCAACTAGACGTGACTTGTTTCGGATGACGTTCCCTTCAGCATCCAATTTGTTTTTCCAAATCCATTTTAGACCAATGACGTAGACCCCTGTTGGTCTTTCAACCAGTTCCCATACTTCAAGACGTTTGAATTGGTTGAGTTCTTCCTGCATGGATTCAATCCAGTTGTCTTTTGTCATTGCGTCTTTAATGTTTTTAGGCTCAGATTGGCAGACAGTGAGTGCATAAATGCAATGTTCACCATCTGTGTGAAGACGTTGTCTCGTAACGACTGGTTGATTCGGGTTGCCAATAATGTTAGCCAGAGGATGGTCTTTTGTCCATCGGTGTGTAGAGGGTTGATGTTGGTATACATTGTGCAGATTCTGAGGATTGAAATGGTTTGTTAAAGATTCCGCGACATCTGGTGCAGCAGTTTCATTAGCAAACGGGTTGAAGAACGCATTTGGATCAAAATCTGCAGGTGGGGGTACTTCATTCAGAATATCATCAGCTGGTTCATCATTGTTGGAAGCGGTGTGTTCAACTGTTGTGTTTGAGTCAACTGGTGTAGGTGCATCTTCAACAGTAGTTGTTGTAGCAGGTGTATTAGGTATAGGAATATTATCAGGTTGTGCAGCGGAAACAGCGGATACACCTGGAGCACGTTCATCAATATCGTCACAGAACAGAGGAGCAAATAACCTTTCCATTTGTTGACGAGTTAGCTGGGGGCTTTGTTCAGCTGATGATGGGGGTTGAGGGAAGTTTAAACGGTTGTGACCGGGTTCTAAGCTGTTATACTCAGAAGCCATTTCCGTGAGTTCATCAAAATGAGCATGAATCGTTTCCATTACCTCCTTAGTTCGACGATTCCAGATTCGAAAACCTTTAGAATTATCACAGTATCCAATAAAGACTCCAATATCAGCTTTAGCTTTGAGCTTTCCAAAATCATCACGATCATTATTCGGATAGCAAAGGGATCCAAATACATGAAAGTGTTTGAGATTCAGTTTATAGTTGTGGACAAGCTCGAAAGGTGTTATGTTGTGGCGTTTTGTGATCATAGAACGGTTTTGAGTATAGCATGCAGTAGATACAGCTTCTGCCCATAAGTAATCTGGAAGTTTAGCATTGATTAACATTATTCTTGCAGCTTCCACTAACGTTCGGTTTCATCTTTCAACAACTCCGTTTTGTTCAGGTGTACGTGCAATAGATGTTTGATGCTGAATTCCCACTTTCTCATAGAATTCACGAAGGGTTTTGTTAACAAATGCAGTTCCTTTGTCTGTTCTGATTATCCTGACGGTGTTGCGGAGCTGAACCTGTATTTTTGTGAGAAAGGTGATGATCATTTGTGGAGCTTGATCTTTGCTTCGAAGAAAGTAGACCCAAGTCCATCGTGAGTAGTCATCAACAATTACTAAGATGTAGCGTTTTCCATTGATTGTTTGCATGCGCATCGGGCCACACAAATCCATGTGAATAAAATGAAGCACATGCTGAGAGCTGTGTTCCACCTTTGAAGGAAAATGAGCACGAGTGCTTTTCCCTTGTTCACAGGCCGAGCAAAGGTAATCCTAAGAGGATGTATTCCATTGCAAGTTCATCTGCTTCATAGTGTAGAAGTTCTTGAGGATTCAAGTCTGCAACAGTAGCAATGTTCGTTTGTTCATCTCTTGGTGGAACAGCAGTTGGATCTCCGGGTACAATGACAGTATGCATCTCAAATGGACCTTCCAAGATAACCTTCTTTAAGAACTTTCCATGTGGCTTCTTCAGATCACAAAACCTAAAGAACCTTATCACCCATTGATCATAGTTGCCTGGAGTTAGCATTGGAGGTCTATCAAGTGATCCAGCCTCATGAATTGATTGTTGGCTGCTTAAAGCTTCACACATCTTTGCAAACCAAGTGGGTTCCTTCATAGTGTTCCTTGATGGATGTTGATTGAAATCATTTGTGTAGGGTTGAACTTGAAGGCTTGGTGGTGTTTGAACCATTTGTGGTGGTGGAATTGCACCAATTTGTGGATTATGTTGTTGATTAAATTGTTGTTGATAAATAGCTTGTTGTTGATTCCATTGTTGATGTTGTGGAGTTAATTGTTGTTGTTGTTGATGATTATAAGTGTGAGGGAAATAGTTAGAGTATGGTGGTTGAGACATGTAGATAAACTTGTGTAGTAAAAATGGATCTTTGTAGTCGAATGAACCTTTGTTGATGAAGTGTCCTTAGGTGTAGAAAAGACTAGAACCAAGTAGCACTTATGCGTAAAAACACCAAAGTTACGCGTAACAATTAGGAGTTACGCGTAGGATTTAGCTTACGCGTAAGCAGGGAAAAGACTCTAAAGTTATGCGTAGACACAAGTTAGGCGTAGAAACTTAGGCATAGGATTTCCTTATGCGTAGAACTAGGTTTACGCGTAAAGTGAATCTTATGCGTAGGATTTCTACGCATAAGCTTATGCTTATGCGTAATTTTAGGGTTTTTGCCCAAATGATCTTTTACACTATCACAGTGCAAAGGATATCCAAAGTCGACGTATTTTCAGACTTATCCAAGTAAGAAAACACGAAATAAACCAGGAAAATGAAGATCAAACTAAGAAAGCACTTACGCGTAGTTTTAGGGTTTTACTACGCGTAGAAATGCTCAAAACTTTGATTCTGTCCAAAAGTGTTTCTAAACCAGTTTTTGTGTGATAAAATAGCTTTAATAATACCAAAATACACAAAAGTGTGAAACTTGATGAACCAAAGCCTCTAAAACAGTTAAGCGTAGAATGAAACCCACGTTCAAAAACTCGATCAAAAACAACTATCCACGCATAAAGTTTGAAACTTTTTGCCAAAAACAAGTATTTTAACACCTTAAAACATTGAAAGTACAAGAATCTTGGATTAGAAAGTGTAAAAAAACAAGTTTTGAAGCGAACCAAAGTATCAAGGTGCATTTTAGGCGTAGGACCGAAACCCACTTCAAAAACAAACACGATTCACCCAACTAGTAGGCGATTGATACCACTGATAGGTCACTAGTTTTACAAACACAAGTAATATAGAAAGAGATAAGGCGATTGAACAAGTAAACAAGCACACATACACGATAAGAGTAGCACGGTTAGGCGAAGGAATATGTGTGAAAAGAAAACTTGAACAACCAACCCTCAAATGAGGGTTTACAAGAGTATTTATAGGAGGGAAGCTAGGGCAACACTCCTAGTTCCCTTCCTTTCCTTTATGGGCTTGGGCCTAAGCTCATGGGCCTTCTACATAAGCTTAAGGCTAATAACAAACATAAAGGCCATAATAAAGCTAACTATTACATATTAATTACTAACACATGATTATGGTTTAGGAGTGATTCCAACACACTAAGGAAAATTGGATCTCCTTAAACAAGTTTAAGCCTCAGACTCTATTAACCCCTGAACAATTGTTCTGGAAAAAGAATATGGATATGCAAAAAGCTGAAAATCTTGTTGCAAAAAACACTCCCCTTAGGAAAAGGCCTGCTGCTACTGTGTATCCTCCAAATACACCAATGCATCTAGTTCCTAGATCGATTGCCACTAATAGCAAAACCTTAATCAGCCTGTATGTTGTTTATCAACTATTCGTTGATTTTGAGAAGACATGTAAGAAGAGAATCACACCTATAGGGATAACTGAGGGGGAAAGGGGTTTTGAGCAAACTAAAGAATGTTATTTAACTGAGGTCATGCCTTTCTTTAAACAATTAAAAGGTCAATTTGAGAGTCTTCAAAAAGGAATAAATTCAGATATTAAAGAAATGGAAAAGGAATTTGATGCAATGATAGTTGAGGTCAACGATTATGAACAGGAACTCAAATATAATGAATTTGAAAGGAAGAACTTACATATCTTAAATGAGAATTTGATTTCGAGTTGTGTTGCTCAAGATGTGTTTTATACTGTTACTAAGCACTCTATTACTGCTTCTCGATTTCATGAATTATCTATTGCATTGAAAGTTTCCCATGATCGTGTCATTGAGCTTGAAAACAAAAACTCATAACTAAATGAGAAAATTGATTAGGATGATCACGATAATTTAGTAAAACATCTTTCTAAACTAGAAGTTGAACATTTTGATTTGCAACTAAAATATCAACATCTTAAAGAAAATGTCAAAACCTCAAATATCAAGACATCCTCAGATGTTCCAGAGTTTGATGCAGTTTTTCAGATAAATAAATGTGACGAACAGATTCAAGCTCATTGTAACATGATCAGAAAGTTAAAACCCCAAATTTCACAATTAAAGGCTGAAAAGAACAATGTGACTGGCTCCCAAATGCCTCCTCCTTTAGATTCTCAGTATTCTCAAACTTTTCATCTTCAAAACTTGGTTAATGTTTTACAAAAGGAAAACGAGGGTTTTCTAGAAGAAAATGAAAAAGTTAAACGACACTTTAAAGAGTTATATGATTCAATTAAAGTCACTCGTGACAAGAACAACGAAAAAATAACGTCTTTACAAAAGGAAATTGAGAATCTGAGGAGACAAGAAAAAGGGATACTGCCACTTGTCTTTAATGAGAATGTTGCATCAAAGTCATCCTCAAACTGCAAATATACTGTGACTGTTAAATACATTCCTCCTCATCTTAGGAATAATGAACTTGTGTTTCATAACTATTTTGCTCACCTTAAGGATAGTCTAGAATGTCTCCGTGAGATTGTGGAAGAGGATTTCATAAATAAGCCTCTTGATAGAGAAATTAGGTTTGCTTGCATTCAAGCCAAACGATCTCAGGAGCTGCTAGAATGTTTAATAGCAACATGTCCTAAATCCTTAGGTGCGAAAGGTAAAGCTGTGATGCCTTGTTCTATGCCTAGTGCCAAGCATACAAACCATTCTATGCCCAGTATTAAGAAAGTGAACTCTAATGTGCCTTCAAGTAGTTCAAATCCCTGCACGTCTAGTTCAGGAATGCAAAAAGTAGATCAACCAACTAATGTTCCCATAATTCCCTCTACAGGAGTAATCAGTGACATAAAAGCAAGCGGGTCAAAGCCTCCAAGCAATACCAAGCAAGATAGGACCTCGCAAGCTAAGAATGTGCATTGGAAGAGAGTAGAAGATCACCCTAGGAATATTAAGTTTGAGTTGAATAAAACGAATCGTGTTGATTCTAGTATTAGCTATAAGCGTACTGTAATTAATTCGAATTCTGCTACTATCCGCAAACCATGTAATGATGACTGCTTGTTCTCTGTTACTAATCATGAATGTGGTGTGAATGATTTGTCTAATGCTGTTAAATGCCCTGTTAAAGTTGCTAATGTTAAAAATCAAGCTAAGAAGGCTAAAAGGAAAATGCGAAAGAAAGTTAGAAAACAATGGAAACCCACAGGAAGGAAATTTAGTAATATATGTTATCAATGGATATCTACTGGCCGTAAGATTAATGAGCTGTGCCCTAAATTTTTTAAGTCAATGCCCACTAGAAAATGGATGCCTACTGGTAGAACTATTCCCTTAAGAAGTGAACTCACTTTGAATAGGTCAAATACGGACACTAGCACTGCATCTATTTCTAATGATTCTATTGTTTCTACTTCTGATGTGGGTGTTCCAATCCCTGTTACTAACCAAGTGGAACCCATTATTGCATGGGGTTCCCAATTATCCAGTTATCCATTCTTGTCTGTGTTCAACTGCAGATCGTTCAAATCGTTATGTGGTACCTGGACTCAGGCTGTTCCAAGCATATGACTGGAGATCGCTCGCAGCTCATGAACTTCGTGAGTAAATTCATCGGGACTGTTAGATTTGGGAACGACCATTTTGGTGCAATTATGGGTTATGGAGATTATGTTGTTGGTGAAAGTGTAATCTCCAGGGTATATTATGTGGAAGGCCTTGGTCATAACTTGTTTTCTGTTGGTCAATTCTGTGATTCCGATCTCGAAGTGGCTTTTAGAAAACATACTTGTTTCGTTAGAGAACTTGATGGTGTGGAATTGTTAAGAGGATCTCGTGGTTCAAATCTATAAACCTTCTCTATCGAAGACATGATGAAGTCTTCGCCAATCTGCTTGCTGTCAAAGGCTTCTAAAACAAAGTCATGGTTATGGCATCGTCGTCTCAATCACTTAAACTTCGGCACCATTAATAACCTTTCCAGAAAGGATCTTGTCAGAGGCTTACCCAGATTAAAATATGAAAAAGATCATCTTTGTTCAGCTTGCCAATTGGGAAAAAGCACGAAATATGCTTACAAACCAAAACCCACAAACTCAGTAATGGAACTTCTTCATACCCTTCATATGGATTTGTGCGGACCAATGAGAGTGCAAACGATAAATGAGAAGAAATACATTCTAGTCATTGTTGATGACTACTCTCGATTTACTTGGGTAAAGTTTTTGAGGACAAAGGACGAAACTCCAGATGTCATCATCAAACTTATCAAACAGCTTCAGGTTCGACTCAACAATATTGTTAGAATTGTTCGAACAGATAATGGCACAGAGTTCGTTAACAAAGACTTGATTCAGTTTTATGAAAGTGTTGGAATCAGGCATCAAAGAAGTGTTCCACGAACTCCTCAACAGAACGGTGTAGTTGAAAGACGAAATCGAACTCTTGTGGAAGCCGCAAGAACAATGCTTATTTATTCAAAGGTTCCAATGTTTCTCTGGGCTGAAGCCATTGCCACTGCTTGCTACACCCAAAATCGTTCCCTTATTCACATCTCTCATGGAAAAACTCCATATGAACTTGTCCATAAACGAAAACCTGATCTATCCTATCTTCGTGTGTTTGGTGCTTTGTGCTATCCAACAAATGACGATCAAGATTTAGGTAAATTAAGAGCTAAGGCGGACATTGGAGTTTTTGTAGGTTATGCATCAAGCAAGAAGGGTTACCGAATCTACAACAAAAGAACTCGAGATATCATGGAAACTATTCATGTCACGTTCGATGAGCTGTCCGGGAAAATGGCTCCAGGACAATCTAGTTCTGGACCCGAATTTCAACCTTCATCAAGTAGTCCTATCAGTTCTACTCTTGTTTCAAATCCCTCACCAGCAACTTCTTATGTACCTCCTTCAGAAGATGATTTGAAGAAATTATTTGATCCAATGTTTGATGAACACTATGAGCCAAGTGCTAATGATCTGTCAATTCCATCAACAGAGGCTGCTCCTATCCTTGTCAATGAAGTTAACCCTTAAGTTTCAATGTCATTAAGTCAAGAAACGCCTGCTGCTGATCACTCTATCTCATCAACAAATCATCAATCATCAAGTGTACTGTAACACCCCCAATTTCGTGATACGCAGCGGAATTCAAGCTGGGTGTTACTTCATGGCACAACAGTTATATCAATAGAAAATGACCCCTAATTGAGTCGTTTTAAAAGATTTATCATTCGATTTATATAAATATCAGAGTTTACAAAATGAGGTCCCAGTGGTTTTACAGTTTATTAAATAAGTTTTTGAATGATAATATAGCCTTCTTGAGTATCCGTGCCCTTCCGTGCCATCCTCGTAAATTATGAAACTGAGATAAACATGCTAAAAATGTCAACACAAAGGTTGGTGAGTTCATAGAGTTTATGATTAAAACAGTTGAGTTCAATAGTTTCGAGTTTGAGAGATTATTGTAATAAATACCAATATCGATGAAATAAGTAGTGGGTTAAGTTGTTATACACCCATAGTTCGTTTGTTTAGTAATCAGTTGAACACAAGTTTCAAGGTTGGGCCATGTTGTTGCACCCATAAATTCAGTAGTTGCAGCATTTGTATCATTGCAACACAATATATATTGCCTTAAGTCTCATGAACGAAAACCTTAACATGAACGCGTCATAATAATGACGTAAGTTACAAACATCATAATAATGATGTGAGCAACAATGCCCTCTGGTAGGAGTTTTTCCATTCTCTCAGTATTCTCAAATAAAGTGCATTTGGTTACCTATCCGGCTAACACAAATGGGGCGTCAACTGCCAATAGATCTATTCACTATATTCGCGTTCACTCGTAAAGTGATTAATGGTTCATGATATGAGGGACTTTCAGTGGCAGGTGTAAGTAACTTAAGCAATAGCAATCAGATGTAGGTGTAGCATAGAAAAATACTTGTGTTCGGATTTGTAGCATGTATCTCCCCACGAGTTTGAAAAACAAGTAAAAAGTGGGACTATGAACTCACAGTAATATGAAAAAGTTTAGAATACTTGTGAAAGTAAAAATAGGTAATTGAGCATGTATCTCCCCCAAAAATAGTATAAAACGCATAAAAGTAGGGGGCTATGAAACTCACGGTAATTCATAAGAGTTTAAAATAAATGTAAAAAAATATAAAGCAATATTTGAGCATGCATCTCCCCCAAAACGTTCAAAATAAGGAAAAGAGGGGCTATGACTCACATTAATATGTAAAAGCTTTTAGAGTACTTATAAAAGTGAAAGCAATTAGTTGAGCATGTATCTCCCCCAAAGCATTAATAAACAAGTATACAAATGGGGCTACGAACTCACAATAATTCGTAAGAGTTTAAAATAAATGTAAAAATATCAAGCAATATTTGAGCATGTATCTCCCCCAAAATGTTCAAAATAAGGAAAAGAGGGGCTATGACTCACATTAATATGTAAAAGCTTTTAGAGTACTTATAAAAGTGAAAGCAATTAGTTGAGCATGTATCTCCCCCAAAGCATTAATAAACAAGTATAAAAACGGGGCTACGAACTCACAGTAATTCGTAAGAGTTTAAAATAAATGTAAAAATTATCAAGCAATATTTGAGCATGTATCTCCCCCAAAACATTCAAAATAAGGAAAAGAGGGGATATGACTCACCTCGATTTTACAGTAGTCTGGATGGAAAACAAATTAAGTAAAGTTGATAAACTGCTCCAACTTGTGACCTGAGTTAGAATGTCATGTTTTTAGTATTCGAATTCATCTATATGTGATTATAATGCATTATCGATAATTAGATAACATGAAGTCTCTTCAAAAATCAATAATACTTATCTTTCTTATTTTTATGGCTCGGATGATTGTTTATAAGTCTTATCAAAATCCAACTTGTTAAATGTAATATGTTTCAAAAAAATGTTAAATTTTACAATTTTGAGTATTTACGGTTTTTACCCTTGCACTTTCAAAAACTACACTTTATACCCTCAACTATGGGTTATTGACAAAATCAGCTCTTGTATTATTAACTTTGAAGAAATTACATTTTTAGCCCAAGAAAACTTTATCTTTCAAAAATTACAATTTTTATTCTTGTAGTTTTATAAGAAAAGCTTACTTGTTTTAGGCCTAAATCGTCAAAAGTAAGGGTAAATATAAGCGAGGCCTTAAAAGGTTTTACTACGTTCTTGATCCTTTCAAGAGTTTGTCCAGTGGTCTTTCTAATGGTTCAAACTAGAGGTCTTAAGCTCTTACGGTTTGGTCGTAATGATTTTCCAAAGTAGGGGGTAAGTGCCTTTTGTTGGTTTTGGGCGATAACAGGGTCAAACGAGGGCAGATTTTACACGAGGCAAGCTAGTGTTTCTACAACGCGTTTGACCCTTTAAACACTTTGCTATAACCTCTTCTAAATGGTATAGGTCTTATGTCCTAGTTCTCTTTGATTAGAAAGATACAAGTCCACAGAACATAGCCACTTGGTCACGACGCGTTTTAAGGAAATTTCGTTTTTGACTCGTTAACTTTTACGGTGTCACCTAGGAACGTTGTAATATGTTTATTAACTCTTTTTAAGTCATTATCCAACATTCTATAACTCCTACGACTCAAATTTTGCAAAGTGCACTCAAGGCCTTTTTATGAAAATTCCCGCGAGTCACCCTATTTGTGGCTGATTATAAAAGAGACTATAAGTGCTTTTAAAGACGTTATTGGGGCATTAAAATCTTTGCAGTGAGCCCTTTAAAACGGTGTAAACCTCGTACTTTGCAACCCTTTAATTAACAAGATATTAATTACGGAAAAGGGCTACTTAGGCTAACCTTGACAAATTGCAATTCTTGTTTTTAAACCATAAAACCTGATATCTTTTGCATGCAACCTTGTGAAATGTTGTTTTACTCATTTCTAATGTTTCTAAGATAGTTCAAAATCAAATTTATCAAAAATCCCGAGTTTTCCCCACATACCTGTTGTAAAATATTTTTGGTGTTTAGGACTTTTGGCCATAATGAAGAGCTGTTTTTAAGTATGACAACTACGCTTCTCAACCGGGTTATGGGGGCGTTCTAGAGTGTCCTAGGTGGTGTTTACAATGGTGCTTTCGTTGACCCTAATACCTTTGACATGATGTAAATAAATGGGGCGCAAGTAGGGGGTGCTGGGCTGTTTTTGTAAGATATGAAAGGTTTATGGATAATTATTAATATTAGTATGACCGGATTCGAACTCAAGACTTCGGGATTGCACACATTACGTATGAGAGTTGATGTTAATAATTAATATATAAAATGTTATTATTAATTATTAGTCACGAAATAAAACATAACGATAGTTAAATATTTAACGAGGTTTGGTTAACGGTCGTTAAATGTAAACTAAGAGGACTAAGAATGAAATTAGTGGACAAGAAGGATCCGGAATCCCTTTGGGATTGCTTGGCCGGTCGTGGGCTACCCAACCCAAGGAGGTGGGATTTCTTGGTCACCAAGTTTTGAGAAACTATAAATACAAACCCTTGTATTCATTATTCTCCTAATCTTGGATCACGAATATACCTAATTTCTCCTCTTCTTCCCTCTTTCTTTTGTGGCCGGTCGAATACCCCTCACCATAAGGGTTTCGATTTTGCTTAACTAAAGAAACAAGTATTTGGTTTTATTTGTGATTCAAGAAACTAGCTTTTCACATCAAATCGCTAATAGTACGTGTGTACAAGAACGAAGGACAAGCACGCTTGAGCTTGTAATCTTGGTGGTCGACTTTTGTGTAGGTCGAATATATAAACCCTAATAATTAGGGTTTTGGGTTTTTGGTTCTTGTTCTAATCATCGTTTGATTCTTGAATTGCTAAAAGGTACGCACTTTCTTGTTCGGTTAATTACTTACATGTATTATTCCTAATTACTTCCGCTGCATGCTTTGATGATGTTATTTGATTTTATATAATTGTTATGAGTATTAAATCCCAACAGTGGCATCACGAGCCGTTAATATGATGTAATTAATTACCGAAACACATAAAAATTGAATCTTTATGATTATATGCATGCTTTTTATGGTTTCTAGGGTTTTGAATTCGAAACCCTAATTTTTTAATGATAGGGTCGATTACCCTTATTTTATTTAATTAGGTTTTAATTTTGTAAAACTTGTAGAAACCCTAGGATTGCATGCTAATTTTATGTGGTTAATTAATGAATAATTGTTATGTGCCATGTAATATGTGTATCTTGGGTGATAATTGTTATGCGGAATCCATGGTGGAACATGCATGTTTTGCCATGGAGTATTGTTTGTAATAAATTGTTTAGTTGATACACACATGTTCTATTTATTTGATAATTATTGAATTGGGGAAGACCTCAATTATAACTAATAAAAATTCGTTACGTGCTAATTGGTATATTATTAACTTTGGCTTACGCAATCGACTTGTCGATGTATGTGGCTCATCTACCTTGTAGTTGAAAGCCCTAGTTAATGTATGCATAATTTTACGCCTAGAATTGTTTATTAGAGTTTATTGAAATAATTATGCATGTGGCTAATTGTTTTTACATATGTTAAAATTGTTTAGTTATATGTTTATATTATTTGAGTGTGTTTAATTTTTATTAAAATGCTTTTTTGTTTATATATTGTTTGACATGTTAGTAAGCAAAAAGGGTTTTTATGAATAGAAAATTAAATGGACTAAATAATGGTGAAACTGATTTGTTATCTAAGAATTATTCTTGAACTTTTAATCGATTGATGCGACTGTACTAAATGGTTAGAACGGCTCACCCACTAGAACAAACTATAAAGGGGTTATTTAAGAAGTGCGCACAGTCGCACTGAATGGATGTCTAAGGTTATGCTTTAGCGCTTACCTGGTCCTCTGCCCCCTGTGAGTTCGATTGGAGCTACCTAGTATAACCATTCTATGTACGAAGCATCTTAGTGCAAAGTTGTAAGTTTCTCAACGCATCGATTAAAACTTTGTAGAATTTAATCTTAGCAATTTAAATACAAGTAAGTTTTTTCAAAAATTTTGTGTTATAAAGTTGTATGCATGCTTCTTTATACATAAGTTTTGATTACACGTCAAAAAATTGTACCCTTTAAATTTAAGTTTATGCCATCTAATGATATGAAACACTTGAAGTTGTAATTTAGTTATGTGAGACCTTGATCTAGATTACAATAACGAGGTGAATTATTTTGTTGTGTGAGACCTCAGCTTAATGATTTGCAGTTTTTAAATTAGACAACTTAATTAAGTTAGTTAGTGAGACCTATGACTTAAGGCATAAGATGGGATAAAACATGCTTACGTTTTGCATTAATTGTTTTGGCAAAATTGTAAATCCCATATTTACTAGGAATTGAAAACTTGTTTGTCAATTATTGTTCTTCGACAATTACCTATTCTATACTTTCATCACTAGCAGATCAACTGATGTGGTGAAACTATGATAATGGGGGTCCTAGATTCAAGGAAAATTCTATGGTTAATATGAATATTGACCAAGGGTATTTTATTTTCTTGAAAGATTTAATTATCGAAAATACTAAAATTGAATTTTGTTAATTCTTTTTGATTGTATTAATGCAACATTAAACCGTAAACGTAGTTTGGGCTTTGGTAAATTGATCTAGTTCTGTTTTCAAACGAATGTTTGATCAAGAAAAATTTACTAAAAGACAAACATAAACTCTTTTCCATGGAAGAAGAGTGTGACTCAATCCTATTCCTTTTCATGATTGAGAAAGGTATGTTAGGAACATTAGAATTGTCTAAATTCTAATATATAACTCATAGCAACTTTAATAGTTAAGAAATTGCACACCATGTTTTCCTTAAGAGATTTCATTACCCTCTGTTGGTGATTGAATTCTTATATGACATTTTGGTCAACTAGAAAACATGTTTGACATTTTATGAGTTATTAAATTAGAAGCTAGACTAATTACCGCAAAATTGGTAAAAGACAAACTAGTATATTTTATCTAGTTGTTTTGTTTTGACTAATTGAAGGTGCTACACATCATTATGGCGATGGTAGACCCATTGAGGAAGAAATTGCATGCTCAATTTTTCAAGTTAATAGCATTGATGGATGATCCATCATCTACAAAGTAGAATACACTCTTTTAGTACCTAAGTAATTGTTACGAATGGTCTTTAAAAGGGGTAATAACGTAATAGCACGCTATTTTCACTGGTTAATGAAACACTTACAATGTTGTCAAATCCAATGGGAGTATTGTGGTGTATTACTGAATAAGACATTATTGTAACGTTGTCTAATTCAGTGGGAGTTACAAGATTTATTATCTTGGTAGATTTTCTTGAAATAATACATTACGTTAAAAAATGTAGACATTCATATTCTCAAGGATAGTCATGAACGTTTCCTTGATAATTAAGTGTTCCTACATCTACTTGTAATGCTTATATATCTATGACACTATCATATTGCTCACATAAACAAACGAATGTCATGGTGTTTATCTACTATATGATGTTGTTCTATGCACAAGTAGGAGAAGTATTTATTGTGTGCAAAGGAACAACACATACAAATATGATTAATGGATTCTCTTGAGGTAAGAGATTAACGTTCTAATAAGATTGACTTGTTTAGAACATGTGTCAAGATTATAACATAGACTACTTTTATGTCTTATGTCATTCAAAATATAGAAACACTTGAAGTTACATTTTAGGTTAAGTGAGATCTTGGCTAGATTGTAATCTCAAGGTAAATCTCCACTTGTCGTGGGATCGGGCGTGGATGCTTTTACAGTTTCTTAAGTTGGACACTTCATGATATGACATAATTAAATAAAGTAATACTATCTTAAATATTTATGTATTTTTAGAATGACATAAATAGATAGAGTAGTTTATTAACTTGAAAAGAAATTAATTGAAACCATGATGTGGTGTTCATAATTAATTTAAATTATAAATGTTTATGTGTTTCTTTGTAAAGTCACAAACATGAAGTCTTTTCATTATTACAATACATATAATATAAAGTAATACGTTAACTTGTTATGTCTTCTTATTAAGACATAAAGTCATTGGTAAATGACTTATAACGTATAATGAAATTATAACTGTTTATGTTTTCTTGTTGAGACATGGACATGAAGTGACTTGATCAAAAGTACTTGAGTTATAAAGCATGGAATTGGCTTGGAATTTTATTTTACCATTAAGATGATTTAATTGGTAAATAGGTAAGCCAAAAGGAATATGTTTATCTTACATATTGTTAGATTGTCTTACAATATTAATTCTAATGAAATACTGTATGTATATGGAATGTTCAGTTAGAAGAATCAAACATTTGTTACATTGTTTGATTCAAGATAACTATATCTTCTTTTCTTCCAAAATTTATCAAGGTTAGAAAATTGAGTATTGATTGGATATACTTAATAAACTCAAACCTAGAAGATTAATAAGACACCATTTTAGTATGGAATGTGATGAATCACATTGAGTCTTATATTGAAGTTTTGAATTGTTAAAACTACTTATGGAGTAGGTTATTAACGAACAAGATTTATGAACTGTCAATGTGTTTTGTAATATCCCAAAAGAAAACAATTTGGTGTTGTTCTACTTGCTGAAGTATTTGTAGATAGTCTTTAAATTACAAAAGCAAGTGGGAGTTTTGTTTAGATCTTGAAGAGATTAAGTTACAATTACAAAACACATAATCTTCTAAAATACACTAGTGAATATCATGATGAGGTCAAATATGATATACCTCAAAATGATGGAATTCTCATTCATAGATCCGCAAGGATATCTCAGATATTTGATATGATGAGAAATGTGAATTACAGGATCATGGTAAACCTGTTAATCATAATGATATATTACCTAATATTGAATTGTGGTAAATTATTCATACTATGAATGTTAAGATGTTGTCCAAAGAGATAATCAACTTTGTAAACTTGGTTTATCTTAATAAAGATGAGTTTCTTCAAAAGAAGGAAAACCCTAGCGGTTTAAATTCTTTGTGTAGGAATCATATGGACAAAATTGTACATGTGTTTAATGCATGGCTTGTGACAAGATTATTAATCACACTTAAGCGATTAACTGTGATTGAATATTCTTTCCTTGACACATTAAATATATAATGATTATGATTGTCATACTTAATTTCATTTATATGAAATCTGACAATGAATATCAAAAACTATTTGTTATGTGATTACTTTTGCGAGGACGATAAGTAATACAAATGAGTTTTATGAATTCAGATAATCTTTGGAAATGTACAAAAGGCAAGAATCCATTAATGGATATATGCATGCATCTAGGAAAGGATTCTTATGTTTAACTATTAAATCCAAGTTTTGGTTTAAAAATTAAAATAAGATAATTTCTAAGTATTCCTGAAAGCTAGTGGGAGTATTATGTTTATTTTCTTTAAAATCTTATATGATGTGGGTAGTAACATTCCATCTAAGATAAAATGTTAAGTTCTGGTTTGGAATGGAACTTCACTTGAAAGATTTAGAAAATAAGACATACAACCTTGGAAAATATGTTTATAAACATGTGCGGTAAATAAATGAGTCTAAAAGAACATGATATATCATTTGTAAAATGGATATGTAGAACATGAATAAAATCTTAGTTTGACACAAGGATTTTTTATGAACATCATGTGATTATTGTATCATGCTTGAAGGCAAGATGATTTGACAACATTGATATCTAATGAAGTTATTAGAATGAATATTCTAATAGAATATGTTTGAATCTAGAATTACATTCCTCAGCCTGGAATTGCTCTCAAAATTCTATAGATGAGCAATACAACAATTGTTGCGTAATTGTCATAGCCAACAAACTTGAAAGTTTGGAAGGCATCACACATTACACTGTAGATATTGAAGTTTACAAAATTTTTAAAGAGCATATTGTTGTTTGTATACAATGATGCTGGTATAATTGAGATGACACTCAATACTAGTCATTGGAGGATTTCATCCTTGTAAATGGCCATGTGAACTAGTTGTGCTCAACCAAGAGCATAGTTGCATTATACAATAAAGAATTAGAATGCTTTAAACTTTAAAATTGTTTGAAAGTTTGATTGTCATAAATTGGTGGTTGAGGATGTCACACACTTTATGAAATATTATGTGGCAATATCAAAATATTTTGAATGCACACATACAAGTATTGGTTATAAAATAAAGTAAATTTATTATAAACAAGTTTTGTAGGGAATAGGTTTATGATTTATCTAGTTACGTACTATTATGACCAATTACTTAATACAGAGTTCATTACTGTTAGTATGAACAACTGTTCCGTATTAAAGTTGATTGAAACTAGATAGCCTTAAAACTCTTATGAATAGAATTCTTAAGTTGATCACTTCAAGAACATACACACGTAAGTTTTATAAAACTATAACGGTGTATTATAAAGTATTTCACACACTGTAGGAGTTGGTGGTTAAATACTGTTAGTTTGAAAGTTTGTTAAAATTTCAAATTTCGTAAGATTAAGAAATAACATATTACGTTGATACGAGAACCAACTCGTGTTGATCAAGTGTACCGGTAAATGTTCCTACTTTAGGAGGTTACTGATCATAACTCACAGTAGAGTTAATATGGTCGTAGTAACATA
>BPTQ01000006.1:53233249-53306060 GCA_019973895.1 Chrysanthemum seticuspe | reverse complement strand
CAAAATAAAGCACTGATTATTAATTATTATTGTAAAATATATAATTAATAATTGTAGTTGAGAGTATGCATTACACACGTTAGGGCTTCAGAGCTCAAGCTTAGGCCAGTATGATTATAATTATTAATAGGTATTTGGAAAGTCGAGGGTGAACCTATAATGAATTATATCATTACTGTAACCAATCAGATCGAAAGTGTGCGGTTGCGGGGGTCTAGTTTAGCTCATACCAGAGGACCTTTTTTGGTAAATTACTAAGTAGTAAAAATGAATAGGAAAACAATGATTATGATGTAATTGATACTTATACCTAGTTCAGTAAAGTATTCAATTATAAGACAAAGAGCAACATAAGCTAACTTGTTCTAATGGTTTAGTAGACTTGCATAAGGTCTATCTAGAACCCATACCGGTATGTTTGTAGAACAGTTAGGATGCTCCCCGGGTTTATATCATAATACGAAACTTTGTTTAAGTTTACTTGTTTAATAGAACTGATGTTTGTATTGAGTACTTGAAACATTGTGAAGACTTTTATCGGGAATATTGATGGTCAATGCCTATCGCAATCTGATAGAATGTGTTTACGTGATGTAAGCATAGTCAATAGACCATAGAGTTCAGACTCCTATTTGTGAAGTACTATATGAATTACTGTTTCTAGGTATTTCATAGTAGTACATTTCAACCCTACTCAGGATATAAATTAAGTAACTTATAGTACACTTAAACCATACAGGGTGCGTAGTTATATGAAATTTTCATATAAGATGGTTTTGAGTCTAAACAGAATTAAGTTACTGTAAGGTTTGAATTTGTTTCAAAGCATAATACTATATTTGGGCCCCTCGTAGGATTGACAAGATGTTTGTATGGCCATACCCAAGATCTATCTGGAATACGTTCAGATGATTTGGTAATCTTGTTCAATCGAATACAACGAGAAACAGAATATTAACTTATGAAATGACTTGATCCATATTCATAGTTAATGTAGTATTAGTAACAAAAGGATAAGTAAAAATGATGAATCATTAAATGGTTTTTTCCAGGAGACCATACTCGATTTGATCTGGGGGCGTTGGCGTGTGAAAGCTAGACTAACCAATGTCATTACTATATTAAGTAATATCCAAGTGGGAGCTGAAAGGTTTATGGATAATTATTAATATTAGTATGACCGGATTCGAACTCGAGACTTCGGGATTGCACACATTACGTATGAGAGTTGATGTTAATAATTAATATATAAAATGTTATTATTAATTATTAGTCACGAAATAAAACATAACGATAGTTAAATATTTAACGAGGTTTGGTTAACGGTCGTTAAATGTAAACTAAGAGGACTAAGAATGAAATTAGTGGACAAGAAGGATCCAGAATCCCTTTGGGATTGCTTGGCCGGTCGTGGGCTACCCAACCCAAGGAGGTGGGATTTCTTGGTCACCAAGTTTTGAGAAACTATAAATACAAACCCTTGTATTCAGTATTCTCCTAATCTTGGATCACCAATATACCTAATTTCTCCTCTTCTTCCCTCTTTCTTTTGTGGCCGGTCGAATACCCCTCACCATAAGGGTTTCGATTTTGCTTAACTAAAGAAACAGGTATTTGGTTTTATTTGTGATTCAAGAAACTAGCTTTTCACATCAAATCGCTAATAGTACGTGTGTAAAAGAACGAAGGACAAGCACGCTTGAGCATGTAATCTTGGTGGTCGACTTTTGTGTAGGTCGAATATATAAACCCTAATAATTAGGGTTTTGGGTTTTTGGTTCTTGTTCTAATCATCGTTTGATTCTTGAATTGCTAAAAGGTACGCACTTTCTTGTTCGGTTAATTACTTACATGTATTATTCCTAATTACTTCCGCTGCATGCTTTGATGATGTTATTTGATTTTATATAATTGTTATGAGTATTAAATCCCAACAAGATATATATAACAGCTGTTGGAATTTTTATTAAATTATGACTTCGCTATGCGTTTTCTAGACCCGTGCTCCTGAGTTTTTGAAGAAAACGTCGTTCCGGACAACTTTTATGCTTTAAATTTTTCAAGAAATGGACTAAAAATGCCTCGAATTGCGTGCCCGACGCTTCTGTCCACAGAAAGTTTCGGACAGATTTTTGGTAACTTCATTTGGTCATAACTTTTGATTCGTGTACTCGTTTTAAGTGATTCAAATTGCTATGTTTTCCTTATAAAATCCTTTTTAACAGTATGCAATTGATATTGAAAGTTAAAACGAAATAGGATGAGTTTAATAGACTTACATGCTTGGGATTTGACAAGAACCAGAAATGAGAATAGATTGGCTTCTAAATGGAACAAGACTCTTTCCCTCCTCCTAGGCTCTAATGTACCCTTCGTTTACTTCACCTTGGTACTTATGATCAGATTATAATGGTGTATTTGTGTAGTGTGTGTTTCGATTAGTGATGAGAGAAAAATGAAAAGTGTGATCGATTTATATAGGAGAAGGAATTTGGGTTTGTATGCAATGTATGGCCACAACAAGGGATACTTGTCCAAGAGGAAATGGAGCATGGTGTTCTCAATATGTCCATGCACCATGTTGTTGGCTCGAGTGGTTCAAAAGACACCATGTATCACCAATTTTAACCAAGGGTAGAAGAGGAGGGTGATGTGTTACTTTAATATGCAAGTAAATGCATGTGGTTAGGGTAATTACAAGTAGTGTGTAAGTAACTAAAGGGTAAGTATCTAGTTCATTTTTTTAACCATGGTAACAAGGGGGCGTTTGGCTTTAGGGGTAGTACCTAGGGCTTTGTGTGTTGTACATGGAGTCTAGGTGAAGTAGTAACTTAGTTTTAGGGCTTAGGTGAAGTTAGTCTATGTATTTAAATATAATCTTAGGTTAATGTATATTAAATAAGTAACCTTTATGCATAGGATACTTGTACCACAAGCATTAGAGAGTTGTACATTAGGTTTGAAAATTTAAGAAAGTCAATTTTAAGGGCTTGTGCAATATAGGTTTGTATCATGTGCTTTAAGGTAGGTACATTGAGGTTTATAATGTGATTTTATGTAAACATTAAGCTTTATGCATTAAGGACTTGTACCCATGCTTAAAAGACTTGTACTCTAGGTATAAAATGTTGCACTTTACTATTTATGAAAAATCGTAGTTATAATAAATTAGAGTTTCATGTAAACTCAAATAAATGGTTAACGTTTAACTTGAAAGTTTAATAATTGTACGTTAACGTAATAACGTAAAGTGGTAAATAAAAGTTGAAAACTTTTATAGTTTTACATATAAAGATGTTTATGTTTATTAAAGATGTGAGTTTCATCACATTGGCTAGTTGTTGTGATCAAATAAAAGGATATCATTTCTTAAAAAAATTTGGACGTAGAAAATGGATAAGTATTCTTTCGTTAGAATCTTAGTTTAATACGAGGTGAAATTTACCGGTGGTTACAGTCTCACCCCCTTAAATTGAATCTCGTCCTCGAGATTTACTCGGGGTTGGTTGCGGTGTGGGAAAAGTGTGGATATCAATGGAGCGTTGATTACCAGGATGTGTATGAATAGTTATCTAGTTACGAAGTTTTGCTTTTGAAAGATTGTTTTAGGAAATCTGTGAAGATAACTGTTTCCTTCATGACATGATTCTTCCTAAATTAGACATAGGTGATCAGGCTATGTATAATTGAGGAAAAATGATGTGATGCTTGATTCAGTCAAAGTAGTATTATATTTCTCAAAAGTTTTAGATGGTTTTCAACGTTTTGCTTTTATAAAATGGCAGCCTAAACAACTTTTCAAGGTACAAGAAATATCTACTCATATAATGATAGTATATAGGATGACAAGATATAAATTCCTGGGTGGCGGCAAGAGAACTAAAATAGACAGAGTATATTCTATAATACATGAGGAAAACCTTATAGGATAGTTAGCCTAATCCTATTATAATAACGAGGTATTGTTATAACTAGACGAAGGTTGTGATTATCATGAAGATAGTAAACATAGAGTTTTTATTATAAGGGTACTTATCACAGCTAGGTTATGAATTATGGAGGTCGTGAAAAAGTCTAGAGATGATTAAAACCTAATTACAATGTCTTAAGAAAATATATAAATCTCAAAAGTATAGAAATAGGTACATGCTCGGGGAAATATGGGTAAGCCGTAATGCCTTAAAATAGGCATATGCAGATAAGTTTATTTATATAAAGTATTCAGAAGTATATGCATATGTATCAGTATACTAAAATGTAGCATAAATTACCTAGAAGTCACGTAATTATCTGGAGGATGAAAGGCACGGAGAGCGAAAGGATATAAAATGTTTTGTTTGTAAAAATAGTTATAGTTCGGACCTCAACTAGACCCGTGTCTCTATAACTGCAGCTCTGATACCAATCTGTAACACCCCCAATTTCGTGATACGCAGCGAAATTCAAGCTGGGTGTTACTTCATGGCACAACATTTATATCAATAGAAAACGAACCCTAATTGAGTCGTTTTAAAAGATTTATCATTCGATTTATATAAATATCAGAGTTTACAAAATGAGGTCCCAGTGGTTTTACAGTTTATTAAAGGGTAAAAGCCATAAAATAACAACGTACTTTCTCAAATTTACCGAGTTGAAACACATACTTTTTTATGAACATATACACCCATGTACTTTCAAATGTTGTTCCGACTTTACCCATATTGTAATAAAATAATATTATTTAATATAATATTATATTAATATAAATCGGTCATATGGGTGAAGTCGGAACAAAATTCGAAAGTACGTGGGTATATATGTTGATAAAAAAGTATGTGTTTCAACTCGGTAAATTTGAGAAAGTACGTTGTTATTTTATGGCTTTTACCCTTTATTAAATAAGTTTTCGAATGATAATATAGCCTTCTTGAGTATCCGTGCCCTTCCGTGCCATCCTCGTAAATTATAAACCTGAGATAAACATGCTAGAAATGTCAACACAAAGGTTGGTGAGTTCATAGAGTTTATGATTAAAACAGTTAAGTTCAATAGTTTCGAGTTTGAGAGATTATTGTAATAAATACCAATATCGATGAAATAAGTAGTGGGTTAAGTTGTTATACACCCATAGTTCGTTTGTTTAGTAATCAGTTGAACACAAGTTTCAAGGTTGGGCCATGTTGTTGCACCCATAAATTCAGTAGTTGCAGCATTTGTATCATTGCAACACAGTATATATTGCCTTAAGTCTCATGAACACAAACCTTAACACGAACGCGTCATAATAATGATGTAAGTTTCAAACATCATAATAATGATGTGAGCAACAATGCCCTCTGGTAGGAGTTTTGCCATTCTCTTAGTATTCTCAAATAAAGTGCATTTGGTTACCTATCCGGCTAACACAAATGGGGCGTCAACTGCCAATAGATCTATTCACTATATTCGCGTTCACTCGTAAAGTGATTAATGGTTCATGATATGAGGGACTTTCAGTGGCAGGTGTAAGTAACTTAAGCAATAGCAATCATATGTAGGTGTAGCATAGAAAAATACTTGTGTTCGGATTTGTAGCATGTATCTCCCCACGAGTTTGAAAAACAAGTAAAAAGTGGGACTATGAACTCACAATAATATGAAAAAGTTTAGAATACTTGTGAAAGTAAAAATAGGTAATTGAGCATGTATCTCCTCCAAAAATAGTATAAAACGCATAAAAGTAGGGGCTATGAAACTCACGGTAATTCATAAGAGTTTAAAATAGATGTAAAAAAATATAAAGCAATATTTGAGCATGCATCTCCCCCAAAACGTTCAAAATAAGGAAAAGATGGGCTATGACTCACATTAATATGTAAAAGCTTTTAGAGTACTTATAAAAGTGAAAGCAATTAGTTGAGCATGTATCTCCCCCAAAGCGTTAATAAACAAGTATAAAAATGGGGCTACGAACTCACAGTAATTCGTAAGAGTTTAAAATAAATGTAAAAATATCAAGCAATATTTGAGCATGTATCTCCCCCAAAATGTTCAAAATAAGGAAAAGAGGGGCTATGACTCACATTAATATGTAAAAGCTTTTAGAGTACTTATAAAAGTGAAAGCAATTAGTTGAGCATGTATCTCCCCCAAAGCATTAATAAACAAGTATAAAAACGGGGCTACGAACTCACAGTAATTCGTAAGAGTTTAAAATAAATGTAAAAATTATCAAACAATATTTGAGCATGTATCTCCCCCAAAACATTCAAAATAAGGAAAAGATGGGCTATGACTCACCTCGATGTTACAGTAGTCTGGATGGAAAACAAATTAAGTAAATTTGATAAACTGCTCCAACTTGTGACCTGAGTTAGTATGTCATGTTTTTAGTATTCGAATTCATCTATATGTGATTATAATGCTTTATCGATAATTAGATAACATGAAGTCTCTTCAAAAATCAATAATACTTATCTTTCTTATTTTTATGGCTCGGATGATTGTTTATAAGTCTTATCGAAATCCAACTTGTTAAATATAATATGTTTCAAAAAAATGTTAAATTTTACAATTTTGAGTATTTACGGTTTTTACCCTTGCACTTTCAAAAACTACACTTTATACCCTCAACTATGGGTTATTGACAAAATCAGCTCTTGTATTATTAACTTTGAAGAAATTACATTTTTAGCCCAAGAAAACTTTATCTTTCAAAAATTACAATTTTTATTCTTGTAGTTTTATAAGAAAAGCTTACTTGTTTTAGGCCTAAACCGTCAAAAGTAAGGGTAAATATAAGCGAGGCCTTAAAAGGTTTTTACTACGTTCTTGATCCTTTCAAGAGTTTGTCCGGTGGTCTTTCTAATGGTTCAAACTAGAGGTCTTAAGCTCTTACGGTTTGGTCGCAATGATTTTCCAAAGTAGGGGGGTTAAGTGCCTTTTGTTGGTTTTGGGCGATAACAGGGCTAAACGAGGGCAGATTTTACACGAGGCAAGCTAGTGTTTCTACAACACGTTTGACCCTTTAAACACTTTGCTGTAACCTCTTCTAAATGGTATAGGTCTCATGTCCTAGTTCTCTTTGATTAGAAAGATACAAGTCCACGAACATGGCCACTTGGTCACGACGCGTTTTAAGGAAATTTCGTTTTTGACTCGTTAACTTTTACGGTGTCACCTAGGAACGTTGTAATATGTTTATTAACTCTTTTTAAGTCATTATCCAACATTCTATAACTCCTAAGACTCAAATTTTGCAAAGTGCACTCAAGGCCTTTTTATGAAAATTCCCGCGAGTCACCCTATTTGTGGTTGATTATAAAAGAGACTATAAGTGCTTTTAAAGATGTTATTGGGGCATTAAAATCTTTGCAGCGAGCCCTTTAAAACGGTGTAAACCTCGTACTTTTCAACTCTTTAATTAACAAGATATTAATTACGGAAAAGGGCTACTTAGGCTAACCTTGCCAAATTGCAATTCTTGTTTTTAAACCATAAAACCTGATATCTTTTGCATGCAACCTTGTGAAATGTTGTTTTACTCATTTCTAATGTTTCTAAGATAGTTCAAAATCAAATTTATCAAAAATCCCGAGTTTTCCCCACATACCTGTTGTAAAATATTTTTGGTGTTTAGGACTTTTGGCCATAATGAAGAGCTGTTTTTAAGTATGACGACTAGGCTTCTCAACCGGGTTATGGGGGCATTCTAGAGTGTCCTAGGTGGTGTTTACAACGGTGCTTTGGTTGACCCTAATACCTTTTACATGATGTAAATAAATGGGGCGCAAGTAGGGGGTGTTGGGCTGTTTTTGTAAGATATATATAACAGCTGTTGGAATTTTTATTAAATTATGACTTCGTTATGCGTTTTCTAGACCCGTGCACCTGAGTTTTTGAAGAAAACGTCGTTCCGGACAACTTTCGTGCTTTAACTTTTTCATGAAACGGACCAGAAACGCCTCGAATTGCGTGCCCGACGCTTCTGTCCACAGAAAGTTTCGGACAGATTTTTGGTAACTTCATTTGGTCATAACTTTTGATTCGTGTACTCGTTTTAAGTGATTCAAATTGCTACGTTTTCCTTATAAAATCCTTTTTAACAGTATTCAATTGATATTAAAAGTTAAAATGAAATAGGATGATTTTAATAGACTTACATGCTTGGGATTTGACAAGAACCAGAAATGAGAATAGAGTGGCTTCTAAATGGAACAAGACTCTTTCCCTCCTCCTAGGCTCTAATGTACCCTTCCTTTACTTCACCTTGGTTCTTATGATCAGATTATAATGGTGTATTTGTGTAGCGTGTGTTTCGATTAGTGATGACAGAAAAATGAAAAGTGTGATCGATTTATATAAGAGAAGGAATTTGGGTTTGTATGCAATGTATGGCTACAACAAGGGATACTTGTCCAAGAGGAAATGGAGCATGGTGTTCTCAATATGTCCATGCACCATGTTGTTGGCTCGAGTGGTTCAAAAGACACCATGTATCACCAATTTTAACCAAGGGTAGAAGAGGAAGGTGATGTGTTACTTTAATATGCAAGTAAATGCATGTGGTTAGGGTAATTACAAGTAGTGTGTAAGTAACTAAAGGGTAAGTATCTAGTTCATTTTTTAACCATGGTAACAAGGGGGGCGTTTGGCTTTAGGGGTAGTACCTAGGGCTTTGTGTGTTGTACATGGAGTCTAGGTGAAGTAGTAACTTGGTTTTAGGGCTTAGGTGAAGTTAGTTTATGTATTTAAATATAATCTTAGGTTAATGTATATTAAATAAGTAACCTTTATGCATAGGATACTTGTACCACAAGCATTAGAGAGTTGTACATTAGGTTTGAAAATTTAGGAAAGTCAATTTTAAGGGCTTGTGCAATATAGGTTTGTATCATGTGCTTTAAGGTAGGTACAATTAGGTTTATAATGTGATTTTATGTAAACATTAAGCTTTATGCATTAAGGACTTGTACCCATGCTTAAAAGACTTGTACTCTAGGTATAAAATGTTGTACTTTACTATTTATGAAAAATCGTAGTTATAATAAATTAGAGTTTCATGTAAACTCAAATAAATGGTTAACGTTTAACTTGAAAGTTTAATAATTGTACGTTAACGTAGTAACGTAAAGTGGTAAATAAAAGTTGAAAACTTTTATAGTTTTACATATAAAGATGTTTATGTTTATTAAAGATGTGAGTTTCATCACATTGGCTAGTTGTTGTGATCAAATAAAAGGATATCATTTCTTAAAAAAATTTGGACGTAGAAAATGGATAAGTATTCTTTCGTTAGAATATTAGTTTAATACGAGGTGAAATTTACCGGTGGTTACATGTACATCATGGAATTGTTTATGGTACCTATGATGGAGATAATCTCTTTGCTACTCCTGAAGATGCCCCCTTTGAAAACATATTTGCTCCTGAATCATCATCAGAACCATCTTCTTCAGGAGATATCGACTCTGCTACTTTAGTTCCTTAACAACAACCACATGAACACCTTAGAAAATGGACACATGATCATCCATTGGACAACATCATTGGAAACCCCTCTCGTCCAGTATCCACGCAGAAACAACTTGCAACCGATGCCTTATGGTGCTTCTTCAACTCCGTACTCTCTAAGGTCGAACCAAAAGATGTTAAAACCGCCATGAATGAAGACAGCTGGTTCAGTGCCATGCAAGAAGAAATTCATGAGTTTGATCGACTAGATGTATGGGAATTAGTACCTGCTCCAGATTGTGCTATGATCATTGCTCTAAAGTGGATCTTCAAAGTAAAACTTGATGAGCATGGTGATGTTTTAAAGAACAAGGCTCGATTGGTTGCGAAAGGATATCGTCAAGAGGAGGGTATTGACTTTGAAGAATCATTTGCTCCAGTTGCTCGTATCGAGGCAATCAGATGCTTCTTGGCTAATGCTGCAAGTAAGAACATGGTAGTCTATCAGATGGATGTAAAGACGGCTTTTCTTAATGGAGATCTTAAAGAAGTCGTATACGTCTGTCAACCGGAAGGTTTTGTGAATCCAGAGCATCCTACTCATGTCTATCGCTTGAAGAAGGCCCTTTACGGTTTGAAGCAAGCTCCAAGGGCATGGTATGATACGCTATCAAAGTTTCTTCTATCTAATGGATTTAGCAAAGGAGCAGTTGATCCGACATTGTTCACCAGAAAGTCAGGCAAACATTTAATCCATGTTCAAATCTATGTTGGTGATATTATTTTTGCCTCGACTGACCCCAATGAATGTGATCGTTTTTCAAATGAAATGGGTTCCAAATTTTAAATGTCAATGATGGGACAAATGTCATTTTTCTTGGAATTACAAATTTCACAAAGTCCCGGAGGCATTTTTATAAATCAATCTAAATATGCAAATGAGATTTTAAAGAAATTTGGATTTGATTCTTGTGACCCTGTTGACACTCCCATGATAGAGCGTACTAAACTGGATGAGGACCACTCAGGGATCATGGTAGACCAAACGAAATATCGTAGTATGATTGGATACCTGATGTACCTCACAGCCAGTAGACCAGACGTTCTGTTCGCTGTTTGCATGTGTGCTAGATATCAGGCTAAGCCTACCAAAAAGCACCTTGAAGCGGTTAAACGGGTCTTTCGGAAGGAACCATCAATATGGAACTTTGGTACCCGAAGGACACCGGTATGTCACTAACAGCCTATGCAGATGCTGATCATGCAGGATGTCAAGATACACGTCGACGTACGTCCGGAGGTGCTCAGTTTTTGGGTGATAAGCTTGTGAGCTGGTCTTCAAAGAAACAAATGAGTACTTCTATTTCCTCTACAGAGGCTGAATACATAGCCATGTCATCTTGTTGTGCTCAAATCCTATGGATGAGATCCCAATTATCTGACTATGGCTTTGAATTCAACAAAATCCCTCTGTACTGTGATAATAAAAGTGTCATTGCTCTCTCATGCAACAACGTACAACACTCAAGAGCAAAGCACATCGACATTCGACATCATTTCATCAGGGAGCAAGTAGAAAACGGTGTGGTGGAACTTTATTTTGTGAGGACTGAATACCAGTTAGCAGACATCTTCACCAAAGCTCTTCCTAGAGAAAGTTTTGAGTTTATTCTTCCACGACTTGGTCTAAAGAGTCTACAACCGGAAACACTAAAACGTCTTCAAGAGGAAGAAGAGGAGTAAAAGGTCTTTCTTCATCCATTTCTTGTAAATATTTATTCGAAAATCAAAATACAAAATTTCAAAATCTACAAAAAGCAAATAGAAAATTATAAAACTTTCAAAAATCAATAAAAATTAGAAAATTTTGAAAAATCCCAAAAATATTGTTAGTTGGTCATGTTTTTTTCTTTTTTCCTTGTTCGATATCATCTACGGATTTTGTGTTGTCATTCAAAGAATGACACGGGTCTTTAGATGTTGTTCGAATGTTTAAAAAAAAATAAAAAATAAAAAAAAAAAAAATTGGGAGAAAGTGAAACTATGGTTTATTGTCATTTCAGGCAGTAACCCGATTTTCATAGAAAGAACAGAGCCATGCTTTATCTTGTTTTTCAAATCTCATGCTCTGATTCTATAAACAATTACTTACTATCTAATGAAAACTAATTGCTTTGAAAAATAACTCGGACTCAATTTTTTGAAAATCATCTAGACTTAACGTTCGTCAAAATCGCTATCTCTCAATCAACAACGTATGTCATTGATTGAAGGGGAGAATGATTTCAATTCATCAAAAGGTTATTTGTCATACAACTGTTTTCAAAAGATACTAATGCATGTTTAATCTTTGGAGTGTAAAGTCTCAGATTTGATCCTTATCAGTTAAATGTTTTCATAAGCAAGTCACCTCTCCCCTCAAAAGCTTTCAAAAAAAATTTAAATATACAGAGATCACAAATCTCAAATGATTTGAAAATTATGATCGGGGGAGAATTTGTGATTTAAATTGGATTTAAACTAATAATTCGAAAAATGGTTTCATAAGTGTTTAGCAAGCTTTCCTCCCCACATGTGCCAAACAATTTCAAATTTTCCATGCACATGTTGAGGGGGAGCATCTTTTTAAACCAAAAATGATTAAAATGTGATTGATTTGTATCAAATGTGCAGGTTCCTTCTAATATGTGCAAAACTCTTTCAACCCTCGAGGCACACATTGAGGGGGAGCAAACTTTTAAAAACCTCATCCTTCCTCAAAATTCTTTATCCATAGTATTTTTAATACTAAAATTGATCGGGAAGTGATGATGATCATTTTAAAAAAGGTAACTCAAAGATTGGATACTTTATCTCCAATCTAAGATTTCAAAAGTCCTCCTGCCTCCATGTGCTAAACTATTTCTAATACTGGAAGCACATGTTGAGGGGGAGCATTTCTAAAATAATAAAAACAATTAAGATACAAAATGCTTTGATTATATATCACAAGTATCTTGATTGATTTTTCAAATGGTTTTCAATTGGTTTCAAGGTGGAAGAACAATACCAAAAGACCGACCAATTTTACTTTATGCATGGTGGTATAAGGATGATAAGGTTAGGTATTTGTTCCCATGATCCGTCAGAACCGGAGGGATCTACCCAGGGACAATCCACTAGATAGTGTAAAAGTCCTTAGGTATGATGAAAAAAAAGGAGAAAAATGAGAAATGGGAAGAGTGCGGACTGAGACAGAGCTAGTACTGGAATAAACCCAACAAGGTTCTAGTTATGAAGTTTCGGTAAGCACTGAAGGGGTTGAAGAATGAAAAAGAATTAGAATGTGAAAAGGGTGAAAAGAAATAGCCCTCCAATAATTCAACCTTAGGGCAGAAATCGGGTTCAATACATATGCTACTGGTGGTTACCAAGGTAACACTGGTATTGAAGACAAGACGTCATGGACCCAGTGACGCACTGCACTAACTTCCCAAGCTACTCAAGTTCCTCTTAAAAGGGCTTGTTTCATTCTCATTGGGAACCTACATAATCTATCGACTTTCTCCTAGCGATTGTTGATATTGAAGAAGGAGACCCTCTCCCTAGTCTCCGACATAGGAAATCAAATGTGCACAATTGAGTCTAGAGCCATGAGATCATCATAATAAATCTCTTTAGGACACTGTCAATGAAGACTCTTTGTTTCACACAATGTGAAAAGAGAGATTATATTTTAAGAGTCCTACGCATTATCCTTGTGGTATTGCCAGAACATCTGAGTGATATGCAAACATATTCACAATGAAGATGGAAAGCCTTCTGGAGCCAACATCAAACAAGCTCCTGGTGGGTGGCATGTGAGATCTATCCAATAGATCAACCATGTGACAACTAAACAGAAACAATGGGGCGATTCAATCTTTTGAATCAATCCTGGTTCAGGTTATGGATTGACGGATACCTTTGAAAAACCGGTCGTTGTGCTTAAAAACTATTTTCTTTAGCACAACGACTGTGTACTAATATTTCAAAATAAAAGGTGTTTATGATTGATAATTGATTTTCATTAAAACCTTCGTTGTATTGCAAAAAACAATTTATATTGAGCGGTACACGATTGTTTTTCAAATCTCTTTTCATCAATCAGTGAATCTCAATTTGCTGGTTCACTCACTCCGTGTTGTCTTCTTTGAGACGTTCCGGTTTGAGAACAGCTAGAATAGCTGCGAAACCCTGTCAAGGAAATTCTTAGGAATCCTACCTGATCATAGGCAGTACTTGTACTGATCAACGGGGAATCATGGGCCGTGTACCTCAATTCAACGAAAGTGATCAAAGACACTTTCGTGAGTTTTATTGCTAACTGTTGTATGCAGGTACGCCCGACGTTTGCAGCTGATCAGAATGAAGCGGTCAATCCATAGCCGCATGCTCACTCAACACATTCACTCCTAAATAAATCATGATTAGTGCATTAATGACTCTGATATTTTCACTCCATGCTTCTGCTACGCTGCTGCCAATATCATGAATCAACGAAAGCTTCCGCTACTCTGATGAGAATATATCATGATCCAGAATGTGAGCATGTCGGTCCAAATGTCACAACATCACATAATACCAACACCACAATGGAAGAGTCAGAGATTTATGTTAGCTGACGATCTCAATGTTGGCTCAAAACTCATCATCACGTGGATCAGTTAAAGACCTCCACTTAGATTATCCAAACATGCAAAAATGAAGAATCAATGACTACGAGCTACTGAGCAAAGAACAAGAACAAGAATCCAAGAACAATCTTAATGTAATATCTGTTTGTATTCAATGTAATTTGAGGTGACCTCCCTTAGGGGGAGATTGTTAGGATTTAGTAAATCCAGTTATTAAAGTGTCGGTCACCTCAAGTATATGTAATCGTTAGAAAGCTCGTAGTCGTAGTTATTTAAAGTTAAGTTGTATTTAGTTAAGTAACACCGTGGAGGACGGACGGGTCTTTACCCACTGTATGCCTGATCCACAGCCCGTAGGTGGCGATTTGTGTAAGACTATAAATACTCTCTACCTCCCAAAGTAGAGAGTTGGAGCTCATAATAATACTTTTATTTTCTCTCACTAAGTTCCCAAACCTCTAACTATTTCTATCTCTAAAACCTTGAATTATACGCCCCAATTGATCATGATATGATGTGTTTGTGAAATCCAATATGTTACATCCTTGATTATTTGTCTTGTCCTATTTCATTTGTGTAATAAGCTATGAGAACTATTCCAAATTTAAATTTTTCATGACATGTACGAGTGGGACTTTAGTCTTAATAAATCGTCTCATGGATAGGAGTTATATGACTAGCACAAAAAACCATTTACCACTCAAATTCCAACCCCAAAAATGTGAGGTTCGCCCCTAGATCTATAGGAATTAAATCATTCATCTTTAATGCTTCGAGAGTGTACCGGTAGTATAATAGATTCTAGAACTTGTTTTGTGATGCATCCCGAGATCGCTAGTGAGACTACACTTGTGTAGTTAGGAATAACTAAATGATAAAAGGCATTAGGATAACCCTTCTTTGATACCCGTATTATAATTACTTCTTCCACATCAGTTGAGTAATTACCCCACACCCTTGCGATGTACTCATCTTTAGTACACGATACCCCTAGTTAACCCCTCAAAGCCTATCATTTTCGCGGTTCTCATGATGTTTCGGCTTTCCGGAATATCAGTGAAGAGCATTGTTTACAATCCACCCCCAAATGTAAACCCAAATCGCCTTAGCCTACCTTGTATGCACTCACCTTTAGTGCATTATTGTTATCATACTAAACCCTTAGTTCAATTATCTAGTTACTTGCATAGTTGCTAAGTCGAGTCATATCTTTTGTACACAGTTTTGGGATGATTGGGACTCATGGGTAAAGTAATATTTTATGGAGTAACGGGAAAGAACGTTAAATTCAAATTCCCTTTTATTTACGTAATTAAATACTCCAAGTGTTTTGATCTTTTCAAATCGCTTCAAATTAGTGTTAGAGTAATAAAAACTCAAGTGTAGGGATGCTCCTATAAATCCCTTATAATTTGTTGTTATCTTAGAGGATGGTAGAGTAAAAATGTATGCAAAAAAAAAACAAAAAACAAAAAAAAAACAAAAAAAAAACAAAAAACAAAAAAACGAAGTTACCATCCTACATCTATCTTTATATTTTCGTTTGTTTGTTTCAAAGTTATCTAGAGTTTAGTGAGTCGAGTCTTGGCTTAGCAACGCCATTCTTTTCATGCTTGTAACATAAGATTTTTAACTTGCCACCACTAAATCGCCTATCTAAACAAACGCTTTGTTTCCCTACCGTAAGCCTAATGTTACAACCCTGTTAAAGACCTCTTAGATAGTTGTTCCTAGGTGCTTACGCCAAAGCGGTGGAGGTTTGATCTAGTATCAAGCCTATGGTAATATATGTACTATGACCGGTTAATGAGTGTTTATCTTCCATTTCCATTTACTATATTTCATATACACCCGAGAGATGAGAGAATCCAAACACCCCTTGTGAGGTGCTAGTATATAATTTTCATGCTTATTATGACTATTGCGGTGCTTTTACTTGTTGTGAATTATGTTAAACCATTGCTTCATGCCCCCTAACTTATAAATTGATTGGTCAAAAGCACATTTGCTTGAGGACAAGCAAATACCAAGTGTAGGGATATTTGATAAGGATTTAAAATGTACACTTTTAAGGGGTCATTTAAGCCCTTAATCGCCCACTTTTATATCCATTACTGCTTAATTTCGTTCCTTTTCACTTTTTAGGTCTCTTGGAAGCAAAATGCTGGAATGATGCATATTTGGACAAAAAGGAGTGAATATATAAAGAAAATGGCAAAGTCAAGATCGAAGTCACTCAAGCTGCTGGAGTTGCACCTGACGGCATCATAATCAAAGGGCGACGCCGTCCCTTTATACGTAATAAAATCTCTGACGACTCAGTAGACTTTTTTCTAAAATACACCTGAAGGCGTCAGGCTTGGAAGAGTAAGGGCGTCACGAAGACGTTTCATCCCAGACGGCCTAGATCCAGAATCAGACGACGTCACTACTGAAGCCCGACGGCGTCACAACTACAACGTGAGGTCGTCCCAACTATTACTTGGCCAAGACGAAACCCTAATGACGGCGATCTGACGCCGTTGCAAGTGTAAAATTATATATAGAAATCAAATTTTCAGAATTTTAAGGAGGTAGACTTGTGGAGTAAAAACCCTAAATGTTTGTAGTCTGACTTGGACAGTATCTTAGGGTTCTCATACCATATTTTACATCAAGATAAGTGTTTTACTTCATTGATTTCATTATGTATTCGACTGAATGTGTGTATGCTTGCGTGTTTAACATGTCCGGCTAAATTTCTCGTGTGTTTGCTTAGATCTATGAAACCTAGTTATTAATTATTGATTGGTTGTCTCTTATCTTAATTGTAATTGGCTTAGGAGTGTGATTAGACCATCGTTGTGTTTAAAAGCTTGAGTAATATTTGTGAACCTTAGTTTATAAATCACTTAACGGATTTCGTAGGCTAAACATCCAAAGATAACCCTTAAATTTAGTTTATGAATCTTAGAGAATTTCGTAGGCAATAACCTTAAGGTAATCTCAAAGATTTAGGGAAAAAGGCACACCCTACGACCTTAAAAAACACAACGCGTTAAGAATAAGGACGTGACAATTCATCCACCAATAAAAGATAACTAGGGAGTAATAGTATCTAGGTAAACACATTTTTAATCATCATACGAGCACACATCAATAGACATAAGACTACCCATAGTTTAGATAATTAGAATAGTAGAGTAATCGGTAGAAGTACCACCCCCCAAATCCAAACCCCGAGATTTTACCCTTAGCTTTCTAAAAAATATAAAAAGATAAAAAAGAATCTTACTCAACCTCAACCTTAGCGTAGTACACTTCTCACTAGCATTCCTATTCCCCTAGAGAACGATATCAATACATGAGGCTTACCCAGTACTACACTACAACGATTAGGTTCACTGCCTAGGGTGTTGAAAAACTTGCTCGATGAAAAGGAAGTTCCTTTGACCCCGAACGTGTCTTGTATGCGCATTAGACGGTGTCACAACCCCTAAGGTAATGCCATCATAACTAAGTCGGTGCAATTTATGAAACCCTAATGACGGCGAGCTGACGGCGTCTGATGAGTGTCTAAATACTCATCATTTTTATACTGTTAAAATGCCAAAAACATCTGAAAACACTCAGAAACACATCAAAATGATGAAAATATCACAAACAAGTGTTTTATATGTTTTAAATGCAAAAACATCAAAATCTGGTGAAAAATGTATCAAGTTTGCATAATTGGCAGTTTTAGTCCCCCAAGTTACAAAAGTTGTCAAAATCAGTCCCTGGTATTTCAAAAACTTGTAAAATATCATTTTAGGTCCATGAGATTCAAAAGTTGTCAAATCAAACCCTTCAAAGTTTAAAAATCACAAAATGACAACTTTAGTCCCTGAACTTTGGAAAAATGTCAAAAAAAGTCCTTGGTTAATTTAAAAAGTGAAAATTATCAAGTTTTAACCTTGTTCTATTTATAAATGGCAAAAATGGTCCTTATGATAAACTTTGGAGAAAATTACAAGTTTGGTCCTTATAGTTTCTAAATTGACAGTCTTGGTCCCTGGATTTGTAAAAATGGAAATTTTCAACAATGGTCCTTGTACTATTATTACTTGGCAGGTTTAACCCTTGTGAGAGCTTTGGAAAATGCTCAAGATAAACCCTTCAACTTTAGCCAAATTGCATAAATGGTCCTTGTTGTTTAATTAAACCAAACCGGATCCCTTATTATTAACTTAGCCCAAATCCAAGTCCAACACTTGACCCGGCCCAGTTTTTAAAATCAAATAATACCGCCGGTACTGTTCATCGTCTCTCCCAAAGCTGTTTAGCCAAAACCAGTGGTTTTAACCACTGGTTTTCACCTTTACACCTCACTAACACCACTTGAGTACCTCTCCCTTCCACCTCCACACAAATCCAACTCCAATTAATGCAATAAACCTGCTCGTTGGAATTTTGGCGCCAAAATTATGACAAATGGCAAATCAATGATCTGGCTTAATTCAATGGTCTAGATGAGATGGGATTAGTTCAGAGGTCGACAAAGGTTGAAATGAAGTCAATAAATATCAAGAGGAAGCAATGGAGAAGTGAGTTAGAATAATTTTTTTAAGCTTATGTCGTTTTAGTTAATTTCCTTTATCCAGTGTATTTTTAAGCTCTCAAGCACTTAATTAAGTATTCTCTGTGTATGTTGAAACTTTTTCAATAATTAATTTCAGTATTTAAGTTCTAATCTCAGTTTTCAAATTTTCAAATTTTCAAAGAAATCTCAATATGGTGAATGTTGTTAATCAGTTGTTACTTTGGACTTAGAAGCTCATATAAGCTCCTAATAAAGCTTATCAAAGCTTTTAGATACTCTTAAAAGCAGTTCATTAGCAAAAATCAAAAATTCACAAAAATATCAATTAAATAGCTTAAAAATAAAAAATCCATGGTGCAAGGTTCTAGAAGGTTGGAGCAAGGTATATTTGTGATGGCCTTGGTTTAGAGCTCTGTGGAGAGCATTTAGGATTGGTTCTCAGTCCTTGGTTCTAAATTTTCAGTTGGAATCATTTGTAAGACCTTTTTAATCAATTTGGTGTTTCACTGTTTAAGCTGTTCTCTATCTTGCATCTTTGTGTTTCCATGTTCAGTAGTCACAGTTAAGTCTATTTAACCAATATAATAAGTAACTTGTTCTTTTAAATCTGTAGTTAGCAAGAATTTTATTTTGACAGTTAAATTAGAATAATTGGTATTTCTTAGTTTTAAGTTGTTAATGATGTTGTTTTATGATTATTCAGTCTTCATATATGATAATATAAGCTCTGTAATGATTTGCATGGTCTGAGCCTGTAATATTCTTTGAAAAAACTCAAATCAGTCATTTGAAGGAGTGTTTGGTTTGTGTAGTTTCACTGTGTAAAAGATTGTGCAGTCCTGTGTTTGTGCTTGTTTCATATCTCACTTGGTCTAAAGAACTCAAAGAAACCAAGAAACAAGTCCTTATTAGCCTAAAAGTCAAAATCACTCTTAATATCTTCTAGATTGTTCACTGTTGGATTTCTAAATCTTATAATCATGGTTTTGTGTTAAGAAATTGGTACACTTGTTCAAATCAGTATTTATACACCTTAATACATCAATATCATTGTTTTAGATCAATCACAAGTTCATTAAAGTCAACCTGTTTAGTTTTTATAAAAAGTCAAAAAGTGCCTGTGCACAGTTTTTACATCCAAGTTCATAAGCTCACACAGAGTTTATAAGTTAGTTTAATCTTGTGTGTTTTGGCTTTTTGAGAAGCCAACCAAGCTGTCTCAAGGTTACAAGTTCTTATTTTCCATTTATAGCTTATTTGATAGCTTTTTGTTTAGCTTATTTTTCACACCATTTCAATACAGTGCCCTGTGCACAGGTTTTCATTCATTTTCAATAGCTTGTAAAAAGCTATCCAGTGCACCTTAGCTTGTCAAAATTGTTTTCTTAGATAGCCAACCAAGCCATCTTAAAGACACAAGTTTTAAATTTCCAGTTGCAGCTTATTTACTAGGTCTGCTTGAGCTTATCATTTTGTCCCAAGTCAATCACCATTCACTGAGTTTTATCTCAGTGGATTCTCAGGTTTTGAAATAGCTTGTCCCAAGCTCATAAGAGCTTATCAAGGTCTGAGTTTTGGTATATTTGGTCTCAACCAGGTCTAATACAAGTTCTAATAATTGCTTTTCAGTTTTAGCTTATTGTGTGTTCTGTGCATAAGCTTAAAGTAGTACACCTAAATCTGTTTTGCTTATTCAAGCTCAAACTTCAAATCTGTGTTAACTTGTAATCCAGAGGTTCAAGCTTGTTGTTTTTGGTTGCATTTGAGTCATTATAGCATATTTTAGCTTCTGTATCAAGTTGGTAGTCTTTGGTTATCATTTGGCTTTTTCTAGTGCTTATTAATAAGCAGTTGCCACTGCAGTTGCTTATTTCTCCAAACAAGACTATGTTTTTCTATTTTTCTTAGATTCAGTAGATTAAAATAGACTTTTCTTGAAATTTTCATAATTTTTCATAACTGTTTGCTATTTTTCTTAATTAAAAACAGTTTTTAGGCATTTTTAAATAGCTTTTAATACAAATAAATTATAAAAAGTTCAAAAAAATGATTTTTCAATTTTCTTAGGTTAAGATAAATATAAAAGTAATAAAAAGTATTTTTCCATAATTTTCTTAGTCTAAAAAGTATTTTTTAGCATTTTAATTAGTTTTAAATAGATTTAAATTAATAATAAATACATAATAAGTCTAAAAAATATATTTTTAGTTTTAAAATAAGTTTTATCATATTTTAGACTTTTCCAAGTTATAATTTCATTTTTCTAGGTTAATTTTGTATTTTCTTGTATTTTAGTGCATTTTAAATACTTAATAAATAGTTTTTAATTAATAATAAATAAATAAATAGTTATAAAAATAATTTTCTTTTTCTAATAATTTTATTTTATTATTAGGATTATAAAAATATCATTTTCATATTTGTAGCTCTTTTATTTCTTTAAAACTCACTTTTTATTTTATACGTTTACGTAATTTTATTTTAAACGTAAGTTTTAAGTTGTAGGTTTTAAACGTTCATCGCCTTTAAAAATAGTGATAGCGTTTATTTAATATCTTTTATCTTTTATTTCTTTTAATTTGCATTTAAGTCGCTTTAATTTGTAGATCTTTTCTTTAGGTAATTATCCATCGAAAACCTTACTGATCGCTATCCTTAGTGATCATTCTACCATCTGATTAAGTGTTTTAACACCAATTCATCCTCCGTGGGACTTAACGACCCAGGAATTCCCTATATTCCTCTGATCTTAATTGCATTAGTGTTTGAGCAGTTTTTAGTCTTTTAGACTTGACTGTTTAGCACCAATCAGCGTCACACTTGTAAAGTGACACCGTCACAGTTGTAATAATATATATATTTTTCGTAGGATTTTCATTATATGTGACACGTATTGGTAAGACTTTGGAGAGACCTTTTGGTGCATGATTTTTATAGCTTTTGTAAGGGTTTTTAGCCCCCTAAACTCCATGTTTTAATTGAATATAAGTTATTCATCCTTTAGTCATTACAATATGTCTATTTGTTGTGTGATTAATTGTTTATCTTCTATTCTCTTTAACATGTTAAGCTAGATCTATTAGTGTTTGCTTAGTATTGAATGAAACATAGTTATTGATTATTGATTGTGGTCTCTTGTTTAATTAGTTGTTATCGCGTTAGGAGTTGGAAAATTGGTTAGATCTTAGATTAGGTTTATCACTAGCTTAATCGTCTAACTAAACGCTCCAGTATAGTGCAATAGTTGGTTTGTTCGTTGTATTTATTGCGTGAATTGCGGTCGATGACATTAAGAGTCTTAAGGAGTCCTACATTTTCTCAATCGTTGGTAGAATTGCGGTTGTTGACATTAAGGTTATTAACGAATCCTATACATTCATAAATTTAAGGCATTTGGCACCTCTCTACGATTAATATTAAGGAATACAACACGCTAATTAAAACAAAGGCGCGACAATTCGACTAATAAATAGGATATAACTAGGGAGTAGTAAGATTCTAAGTAAACACGTTTATTTCTCATACGAGTTCACCACTTTACTTTTCTGCATATTTAGTTTAATTAGTTAATTAGTAGTTATAAAACAAAACTCTTCAAACCCTGAGACTTTTACTTTGCTTTCTAAAAAATATAAAAATACAAAAATAATCATCCTTCAGCCCTTAGATTTAATTCGTCATTACACTTCGAGCCTTCACAACAATATTCCCCTAGAACGATCAATCCCCCGTGTCTTACATATACTACACTACAAGTCTACAACAGTTAGGTACACTGCCCATGAGGGTTGTAAATCTTCTTGTGTTTACAACTATCCGTATCAGTATTTGTAAAAGTGGACCACAAGATTTAGTGTTTGTTTGACCGGTTCATTCGGTCATGTACAAAATGTATGTATGTTTGACCTGTACATTCGTTATGTTTGACCAGTACATTCAGTATATTTGACCGGTATATTCGGTATGTTTGACCGGTACATTCGGTCTTGTTGCCAGGTACATTCAGACTTGTTACACGGTACATTTGGTCTTGTAATGTATTTATTTTTTATGTAATTGTGTCCATATGTAAAAGCAAGCAATATAGTTAAGTAAATGAGCATGTAATTAAGTAAAACGAGTAATGCATTTAAGTAAAAGAGTAATGTATTTATGTAAACGAGCATGTATTCTCACCCTAAAGTAATTCAAAATGAGTAGTAAAACAAGTAAAAGTTAGGCTATGAAACTCACCTTGAGTAGGTAGTGAATTGGGAAAGTGTTACGTGAATTCAACAACAAATATCCTAAACGCGGCCTAGATAAATAAGTCGTTTTAGGGAAAATGTAACATGTACTATATGTGTATAAGTTTTATGAAGTTCTATCAACCTTATATACTTGTAGTGAGGTTTTACAAAGTTACGGGAGTCGGTCGTTTAAAAAAAAGTAAAAACACATTTTTATAAACCCTAATAATAAGTCTTACTAACTTTAAAGTTTATCTCGTCTTTGTTTGAGCGTAAATAATTCATTTTAAGTCCGTTTTCTTCGTTAAATCCTATAAATGAATGTGAACATGTCTACTTTCATTATTTCAAAGTTCCGTTTCATGAAAATAAGTTTTGGGTGTCGTTTTATAATAAAACATTTTGTAACCTGCTGTGACTTAATTTCATAAAACTTTCATCGTAATGGGTTATTTCTCACTCGTTTTCTAAATAAGACACGTGTTTTAAAGGCCTAGATTCATCATTTTTGAGTTAACTTTCCAGAAATGTAAGCCACTCAGCTCGGTTCTTCACCAATTATTTTATAAAATCAAAAAAGTACACATGTATTAAAGCTGTTAAAAATCATAATGTTAGACCCATCTCTCCGAGGCCGTATTTCCTTCGACATTTATCGTTATGACTCGATTCAAATCTTTATGGAAAGGTCTAAGAGTACTATGTAGTAGCTATTGACATCATTTTTGCTCAACTAGGCTTGGGTGGTCGTTTTCTCAAATTACAAATGGTACCCAGATTTGTGTCGGCATTGACTAACATTCCCGTGGGATTTATTAAAAATACCAAACTAACTCCAAAAATTATGAAAACCTTCAGGGAACAACTTAAGACATACATATAAGTCTAAAAAATAGCAAGATCTAGAAAAATGTTTTAGATAGGTTTCTAGGTCGAAACATGCTGCAGAAATATTAGGACAGAAGCTGTTTTTAGTAACTTAACTTTTTATTAACTTTCTCAACACCACAAGTATATTTAAGGATAATATGAACATGTCAAGTAATGTAAATGTAAAAATGAGAATGTAGATAGGTTCATGATGCTTACAAGAAGTTGGTGAATGAATAGTGAACAAATGAACCCCAAGAACACTAATAAAAACCCTAAATGCACTTCCAAACCCTAGCTTTTCAAACCAAGCTTTAAAATACCTTTAATAGAACTCTTGAATGCCACTAGTTAGAGTTGAGATATGAGAGACTAGTGTGGGTTTTTTGTGAGTGATAAATGAGAGGAAAGTTGGTCTATTTATTGGGCAAAGAGTGGTGTAACTAGTTAGTTACTTGGATGAACTAAATTATAATGAGTTTAGTTGGTTTTAAAAGGGTTATAGGAGACAAAAATATGACGCAGGTACCATGGGGAAATGGTGAGAGTATGAAGCCATGTGATGGGGAGGAAAAAGAGGTGAGAAGGGTGACTAGCTTGGGTGTCTTGTGGGTTTTGGTTTTACACAATGGTTTTGGAGTTAAAAGGGAGGAACTAAGAGGTGATGGGTGTACTATGGTAAGGGGTAATCCATGGTAGTTGACTTTTTGAAACAATGGAGGTTAAAGGCTTTAACCAGTGTATACATGGTAGATTAGTTAAACATCTTATTATAGTGAAGGAATGAGTTAATTTGAAATTGTATAAGTATTTTGGGGCATTGATAAAGGTAGAAAATGTATTGGATATGTAGAACATGTATGCATGTAGGTTTTTAAACACTTGGAATGTAAGTTATGTAGACAATGAATGTGAATGCATATGATTATATAAGCATGCTCACGAGAGTGATAATGTATTTTTTGAACGTAGACTAAACCTAGTCTAGTGCCGGTATACGTTTAAAGATTTTTTTCGTATTACGCGGGTTTATACGTAAAGGCATAAATTCAAGTATTTAAGGTAAAATGTTCTAAGTTTATGGTTAAATATTAACCTGAAAAAGGCGAGTTGTCACATGTTGTCCCCATCCCCGCCCCATACCCGGTTACGTAATTCGGGGATTCCCCGTCCCCGTCTCCGTCTCCATCCCCGGTCGATTCGAGAATTCCTCAATCAAATCGAGTTAAAGGATCAGGTCCCCTACAGGTAAGAGGATTTTTTTTTTTTTTTTTTTTTTTTTTTTTTTTTTTGTGCCATCCCTACATTCACTGAACTGATTTATATTGCACCGATTTCCTTCTAATAATTTTAGCCTTTCAGAAAAGTCGCCCACGATTTAAAATGTGCTTTGTCGACATTTACACATTATAATACTATCTAACATTAAAAAAATAATAAATAAATAAATCCCATAAATAAATAAAAGTTGATGCTCCATTTTATCCATGGTCAAACAATTCAATTGGGAGATCAAGTTATATCTACAGGCGTTGCTTGCATTTATTATATTGTTGCTTCTTAAATAAATATTTATAAAATTACTAAATATATAGTCTAAATTAATGGTTAGTAGAGATGAGATCAATATAGATCTCATATTTATCATAGATCAAATAAATCAATCTTTTCCATTCATTTTTGATCAAAATTAATAAAAATAATCATTTTTCACCTTTTTTTTTATAAATAACATATCTTACAAACGGTAAATCTGCAAACTACAAAAAATACACCATCACGACGAGAATTAAATAATTTTTCTATAGATATGCACTTCTCTATATTTTTGACAAACTTTTTTTTTTCAAAAATTCTGACCAGAAAAATCACATATGATTTGTAAAATCATATATGATTTTTTCAAATCATATGTGATTTGTAAAAATCGAATCATATGTGATTTTGACAAATCAGATATGATTTTTCTAGGCCGAAATTTTGAAAGAAAAAAAAAATCGTTAAAAATATATAGAAGTGCATATCTATAGAAAGAATATTTAATTCTCGTCGCGATGGTATAATTTTTTTTCGCGTAACGATTAACTGTTTGCGAGATATTTAATTTAAAAAAAATGGTGAAAGTTTTTTTTTTTTTTTTTTTTTTTTTTTTTTTTTTTAAGAAAAATGAATAATTATGATTGATTCATTGGATTTATGATAAATTTGAGATCTATATTGAACTTTTGTCACTACGATGAATCATTATTTATACAAATATAACAAGTTTCTTATTATAAAACTACATATGTACATATAAAGAAAATTGGCATTTAAACTAACACTACATTGTTTAAAACTATTTTCTTTATTATTACTTTATTGTCAACTAATAATCTCAGGCAATGTACTAAATATCTTGTTTACATTTTATAAACCATTTTCATATTAGTCATGTTTTCTTTTCAATAATAGACTATATTAATGACTTAATGTATTAGAGCATCCAATATGGGAAGTCCAACAATAAGTTTATAATTGTTGAAAAGGTTTATGATTCATTTGAACTATAGTTCATTTTTATTTCATGTCTATGTGGGATGCAAAAGATATTAAATGCATGTGTTATGTGAAAAATTACAAAGCTTTAAAATGTTTGTATCATAGTGGAGATAGGTTTATTAACAAAAAGTTTTTATAAAATAATGATTTGACATGAAATAATAAATTTTAAAAGCTTTATAAAATTTAACCATAGTGGATGCTTTTATACACGGTTATTGGAAATCTTTTTTGGTAAAAACATTTATGACTTCCTTATCTAGTTTTGGAGATTTCAAAATGAAAAATGATTCTTATGACTAATTAGCAAGCCTATTTATATACCTAATGATTTATTGGTGGATTTGAAAAAATGATTAGTGAGAATTTGGAGAGTGAAATTGTATAATAAAAATGTACAAGTAATTTATGCATTAGGCATGTATTTAGACATGAATTGCAAGCTAAATAGCATTACTCTTTCAAAATTAATATCGACAAGGAATTATTAGTTTATTACAAAATGAAATTATTGTACTTGTCATTCTTTTTACTAAATTGAAGTAATATAGATGTCTTATTCTTTTTACTCCTTTTGACTTATTTGAAGTGTTTGCATCGTTATTTTATTTGCCTGGAAAATATTGTCCACTTAAAACAAATAACAATACCATCTTACATATTATATATTTTATCTTTAAATAAAAAAATACATGAGTAGAAATAATATTTTTTTTCTCTAAATTTATTACATATTTAAAATATAAGAGGTTTTTTGGTGACACTTTAAGTTAGGATGGAATGACTATATGTTTTTGATAATTCAATGTAAAAAAAAAAAGGAAAAAAAAAAAAAAAAAAAAGCCATATCTCTTATGGGTGTTGAACTGTGGATACACACATCATCTTTTTTTATGTATACACCACATTTGTGCATTATAATATTATACAGTGTGCATTATAATGTTATATAATGTGGTATATTGAAAGAAAAAAAAAATAGTGTGTTTATCAATCCCACCTCTTATTATGTAAACTGAGAATTAATTTGACTTAGAAAAAGGTTAAATTAAATACCCAATACACAAAATATATATTTAGTACATACTTAAAATAGTAGTGAGACTAACATTTAATTGGCCCACTATTGATCTTGACCACAGTATCATTTCAACTTGTCATGGCAGAAGCAACTCAAATTCTGCTTAAAACCCGATCGTGGTCACCGGACAACAACCGAAACAAAGAATGGAAAAGATTAAAGATCAAACAACGCCGTCGTTTCTTACGTCATAGCACAAGCCTCGATTCAACATCGGACTATGATGTCACTGATGAAGATATCAAGGAACTAACAGCTTGTTTCGAGTTAGGTTTTGGGTTTGATACGAATAGTGAATTGGACCCAAAACTTAAACAAGCTTTTCCAGCGCTTGAACTTTACGCTGCTGTGAATCAGCAGTTTTGCAAGAGTAATCCGTCTAGGTCTTCTTCAATGGGTTCGGATTCAAACTCGAATGAAGATTCGCAATTGATTGTTAATTAATCCCAGTAAGTGTGAATGAAAACAAAAAATATAAATTGTTGGTATTTTGTTTATTTGATCAGGTTTAATATTTGTTTGTTTGTACGTGTACGTGGATCAATTATGCAGATGAGGATTCAAAAAAGGTTAAACTGATATTAAAGAAATGGGCTGAAGTGGTTGCTTGTTCGGTTCGTGAAGCTTCGAAGCAACCTGAGATTAAAGTTGTGGAATGAAAATTGAAAGTGTGTGTTTGTGAGAGTATTTTAGTGTGTGTTATCTGGGATTATTGGAGATGCTAGGGTTTTAGACAGTATGAAATCATTTTCTTCATTTTTTTTTATTTGTTTCTTATGCGTTTTTTTCCCTAAATAGTTTCTGTTAACTCAACATACATATAGCTTAACTCAAAGAAATTTTAACATGTGTAATAGCATAACAGCATATACTAAAAGCTATAAATTCATAATATACTTTACAAAAAAACTCATTACTCTCTATCTACTTCACTTATTATCATAATACATAACCGTTTTCATTTTATTCGGTTATTTTATGTTCGTTTATATCCGTTTTCGTAAATCGTCCATTTTTATCCGTTTTCATTTTAATCTGTCAGGATAAAAACAGATAAAAACGGATAAAAACCGTTTGTATTATCTACGTCAAAATGGATAAAAACCGTTTTTATTATCCACGTCAAAACGGATAAAAACAGACAGAAAATAACCGAATAAAATGAAAACGGTTATGCATTATGACAATAAGTGAAGTAGATAGAGCATAATAAGTTTTTTTTGTAAAGTACGTTATAAATTTATAGCTTTTTTCCTTTTATTTTTATAAAAAGTTAGAGTTGAGATCAATATAGAACTCATATTTGCCATAGAATAAATAAACCAATTATAGCCCTCCATTTTTTTATCTAAATTAATAAAAAATTATTTTCCACCTTTTTTTTAAAACAACATATCTTACAAACGGTAAATTTTCAAACTATAAAAAATACACCATCGCGACGAGAATTAAATTATCTTTCTATAGATACGCACTTTTATATATTTTCGACAAACATTTTTTTTCAAAAATTCCGTCCGAAAAAATCATATATGATTTTTACGAATCATATATGATTTTCAAAAATCATGTATGATTCGATTTTTATGAATCATATATGATTTTTACGAATCATATATGATTCTCAAAAATCATATATGATTCGTAAAAATCGAATCATATATGATTTTCACAAATCATATATGATTTTTGTTGACCGAAATTTTGAAAAAAAAAATGGTTAAAAATATATAGTAGTGCATATCTATAGAAAGATAATTTAATTCTCGTCGCGATGGTATAATTTTTATCGCGTAACGATTAACGGTTTGCGAGATATTTAATTTTTTAAAAAATGGTGAAAGTTTATCATAATAAAAAAATGAATGGCTATTACAGGTTCATTGAATCTATGGTAAATTTGAGATCTATATTGAACTTTTGCCTAAAAAGTTAATACCAAATTCGTTCAAAAAAGGAGCTTTTATGTAAAGTTAAGGAACAACTTTTTTTTCTTAATTAAAACGTTATTCAGCCAGTTAATACAGGATGAATGACTTGAACATTATTTTAATACGCCAAATTTATAGTATTAACGTAAAGATAACCTTTTTGCATTATAGATATTTTGATAATTGACTCTTTTTATATACTAGGAGGAATATTCTTTTGCTTACTCTTATTTTTGTGCTTATCAAGGGATACATCCCCACCATTCATATAGTTTGATCTAATTGTGGGAATTAACATAAGATTTAATGGATAAACCTAAGTCCATGTTTTTTTATTGTCTTTTTGTCTTTCTTTTTTGCACTTTTTTTTTGTCTTTTTTTTTTTTTTTTTTAAATTCACGTTTTTATTTATTAATTTTTTTTTCACGTTTCTAACGTTTTTTTAATTCGCGTTTCTTTTTTCTTCGCTTTCATACGTTTTCGTCTGTTTTCATACAGTTTCATACGTTTTCATCTATTTTCGTCCGTTTTCATACGTTTTCGACCGCTTTCATACGTTTTCATCCGTTTTTGTCCGTTTTCTTACGTTTTCATCCATTATTCATACGTTTTCGTCCATTTTCGTCCGTTTTCATACGTTTTCGTCCATTTTCATCCGGTTTCTTTCGTTTTCGTCCATTTTTCATACGTTTTCGTCCATTTTCAGACGTGTTTTTACGCTTTCATACGTTTTCGTCCATTTTCATATGTATTCGTTCATTTTTTTACGTTTTCATCCGTTTTCTTACGTTCTCATACGTTTCGGACTATCACAAGTGATATTCTGTGATATTCAAAATATCATTTTGTGATATTTTGAATATCACTTGTGATTTTTTGAATAACTACTAACTATCACACTTTTATTGTTAATTTTTCGTGTATCTCATTCTCTTGATGTTCAACTTTTTGAAAGAGAATTTGATATCACTGGTGACATCACAGATATGTCAGCTTCTTCTATTTTGTTGAATTATGTGTGATATCACAGATGACATCACTTGTGATATCACAGATGATATCACTTGTGAAATTATCTGTGATATCACGTGTGATATCACAGGTGATATCACTTGTGATACCACACGTGATATCACCTGTGATGTAACATGTGTTTGAGCTTCTTCAGTTTGTTGATGAAGATGTTGTGCTTTGCTTAACCATAACTTCTTCACTGATCAACCATAGATATTTTCAAATCCCGTTGTAAAACCTATTGAAATACGCACAATGTATCCATTAAATAGACAAATTCAATCACAACTTAAATAATAAATAAAAGTACACTAAATAACTATGTGTTTAAAGCAAAATCAACTTGTTTAAGTTGTTTAATCTAACAACTTAAATAATAAGCAATATTCCACTATAAATAGCTTATCGGTAACTAAAACACAATTTTCATCCACTAACAAAAAGCACATAAAACATCAAAATTATGATATAATACAAAAGTGATAAAACACACATTAAATAGTATATCATCAAAACTTTTAACAAAAAAAAAACTTTAACTATGTTTATAAAACAATAACAATGGAATACCAAAAGTGATACTATACATGACATATAATAAAGCTTAATAAGTAAACAAAAAAACCTATCAAACAAACCAAATTTCACTTGTGATAGTCAGAAATGTATGAAAATGGACGAAAACGTAAGAAAATAGACGAATACGTATGAAAGCGTAAAAACACGTCTAAAAACGGATGAAAATGAAAGAAAACTGATGAAAATGGACGAAAACGTATGAAAACGGACAAAAACAGGCGAAAACATATGAAGGCGAAGAAAAAAACGCGAATTAAAAAAACGTAAATAAAAAAAACGCGAATTTAAAAAAAAGCTTGAATTAAAAAAAAAACGAATAAAAAAAAACGTGAATTAAATAAAAAAAAAACGTGAATTTAAAAATAAAAGACAAAAAAAATATTTCAATAAAAAAGAAAGACAAAAAGACAAGAAAAAAAACATGGACTTAGGTTTACCTTTTAAATCTTAGGTTAATCACCACCATTAGATCAAACTAGATGAATGGTGGGGATTTGTCCTTTGATAAGCATGAATTTGTTGGTAAGTAAAATAAAGTGCCTCTATATACTGCCGGGTATTCATTCGGTGCGACGGCGTGAAAAATATAACTAATATTTTTTGCGAGTTATACGTTTTTTATATGATGATTAATTTACAGATTGCAAGAAGTTTTGATAGAATTAATATTAGACAATAGTAATGCAAACTATTGCATTTAAACATAAACATAAGTTTTATCGAATTATAACATCAAAGGTTGTAAAGAGTAGGAAGTCTATCTAATCCGAGACACCATGAATGGATTTTCACACTGATTAAACGGGTTTTGTTCCAAAGAAACCATGTGTTGATAAAATGGTAGTATCAAGAATATTTCTCAAGGCAGAGAGACCGTGAATAGATTAGAGGGGTTTAGGTTAGACTAGTTATTGATCCTTAAAAGTTATATTTCTTTCGTCCTAAAATTATTGTCATCTTTTTCTTTTTGTGATGTCTCAAAGTAATTGTATACTTTCAATTTCAACCAATCAAACGAAAGCTTAATGGGCGTGGATGATATTTAATTGGTTGAGAAGTGCAGTGATTTCACTTGTCCTAAACTATTAATTTTTTATCTGAAAATAATAATTTTGAGACAGAGATAGTACATTATAAGCCTAAAGGAATAAATCGTCATTGCTTTATTCTCTACCATAAAAAAAAAGGACTTGAATGGAAATCAATCTAATTCTTATGCGATTAAGGCATCAAAATACTTGGTATATCAACATCACGACCTTTAAAGAAACTAGTAAATATTACAATCCGCGTAGCAACATCCTAAAACCTATGTTATACTTATCCTAAAAGGTTAATTGTTTGTTAGACAATACTTGGTCTTTATATTTACACGATTAATCCTTAGTAAATTGGATCTTATTCCTTAAAGAGTAGAGTTTTGTAATTTTGTTATATCCTCGATATCTCCTAATTTAGCTTGTGTTGTTAGATGATGTTGTCAGGTAGAGCCGATACTAACACATTGTGTAGGTAGATGGCTTTAGCTTGGTTTAACGACAATTAAATCATTTCTACATATCTAATGACATTATAATTATAATATTAGCATCTTAATTTTAGAAAAATTGGGAGTGTTTGATTGATTGTTCAAAAAACTTCATGCTAAAAGGTATGAGAAAAGCCACCACTTAGTGTTTGATCCTCTCAAAACCGACCCCAATAACGTGGAACAAACTTATCCCAATCACAGCTAAGGTACCGGATCATTTGCAAAGTATCAAAACTTTGCAAAGCCTAAAAAGTAATTTGGTGCTGCCACGTGCCCCTCCTTCTTTTCCCTCTCAAGGATAGTTACGTAATTTTGTGTCTTCCCGCTATATACTCTTTCTTGCCTCTTTTTTCTCTTCTCAGTTCTCTCTTTCCATCTTTACTCTTTCTTTGATTTCCTGATCTCCTCCTCATCTCCTTTCATACTATCATCATCATCAGATTTATCACAGCACCGTCTCCATCACCATCACCGTCTTCACGCCGTCAGCACCACCATCTTCACGCCGTCACCATCAGGTACCAACTAATAAAACTCTTTTTTGTACTTTTCGACTTCATAATAATCGGGTAAACATAGTAGATCTGTTGTTGAAATGTGATAGATATAATGATGCACACCAAGTGCTCGACGAAATGCTTCAACCAGATTCAGGTCATAAATGTGATAGAAATTTGGTTTTAATGGCGATTGATGATCTCCAGGTGTTTAATCAAGGTATTATTGATAGTTTCTATTTTATGTTTATTATTTTTATGTTTGATAGCACATTTTTAGTAGTAATTTCATGATTATGTTAGGTTTTTGGTGTTTATTTGATGTCATAATTATGTTAGGTTTTTAATTTCTATTTTATTTTTATATTTTTTATGTTTGATGCACATTTTAGTAGTAATTTCATGATTATGTTGTTTTTGGTGTTTATTTGATGTCATCAATTAAATAATAAAGTGAATGAAAATTATACTGTTGAATATCTATGAACATTAGTTTTTTTAGATGTTCATCACTTAATTTTTGTATATTTGTTTGCTCATAGGTTATGTTATCATAGGTTCATCAGTTAGCTTATGATTTTTTAGTTGATGAACATTAATTAATTAATTTTTTTTCATCAGTTATTGACTTTTAGCTATTATGTTATCATAGGTTCATCAGTTGGTTGTTATGTTTTCTCAGGTTCATCACTTAGTGCATATATTAGCTGTGATGTCAATTTATGCTCTTTTGTTTTAGTTGATGAACATAATAACTATTTGTTGTTTTTATGAATTTTATTTGTGTTTTGTTTTCGCTATTATGTTTTTGGTTCATTAGTTGTTGTCATGTGTTATGGTCTTGGTTCATCAATTATTGTCATGTGTTATGGGTTTTTGGTTCATCAATTATTGTCCTGTTTTCTGTGCTTTTGGTTCATCAGTTATTGTCTTGTATTATGTTTTTGGTTCATCAATTATTATTATGTATGTGTTTTTTGTTCATCAATTATTGACACATGTTATGTATTTTTGGTTCATCAATTATTGTCCTGTGTATGTGTTTTTGGTTCATCAATTATTGTCATGTGTTAATCAATTTATGCTCTTTAGTTATATTCTTGTTAGTTGATGAACATATTAAATTCTATTGTCTTTTTTAGCTATAATGTTAGGATAGATTCATCAGCTAGTTTATTTTTGATACTATAGTTATGTTATCTTAGGTTAGGAGTTATCATAGGTTCATCAGTTATAGTCCTGTGTTATCATAAGTTCATCAATTATTGTCCTGTTTTATCATAGGTTCATCAGTTAGTGTTATGCTTTTTTAATTGATGAACATCAGTTTTTTTTGTTCATCAAGTTTTTTTGTTCATCAGTTGTTGTTCAGCTTCTTTTTGATCATCCAATTGTTATTGTCCAAAACAGGTTAGTACTAAGGTTTCGCGAAAAAGGATTAAGAGCAATGTTGAGCGTTCAGTTAATCCAATTGGGAAGCGTAGGAAGAACTGTAGATTCTGCAAATATAGCATGAAGGATCATGATCAGGCGAAGTGCAATGCTATCAGAGATCAAATTGATGCTAATAAGGCTAGTGACAAGGCTGCTATAAAGGAGAGCAAGCAGAAGGCAAGGTTGGCCGCTAAGAAGGCGAAGTTGTATGAGAAGAATGCTTGTGTAATTACTTAGTTACTATTTCACTTTTTTTTCTATTAGATAAATAAGTGTGAAGTTTGTCTCATAAGATTTTTTTTTCATCATCAAAGGAACTTTGATTTTTTTGTTAGATAAATAAATGCGAAGTTCATCTGAAATGATCAAAGTTACTTTATTATATTTCTGTTATGATCAAATTTATTATTTTTGTTCATCAGTTTATTTATAAAAGTTCTTTTGGCAGGTTTATCAATTTTATCATAGACTCATCAGATATCATAAGTTCATCAATTATTGTCATGTGTTATCATATGTTCATCAGTTATCATAGGTTCATCAATTGTTGTTCAACATCTTTTGATCATCCAATTCTATTATATTTCTATTATGATCAAATTTAGTGTTTTTGTTCATCAGTTTATTTATAAAAGTTCTTTTTGCAGGTTTATCAAATTTATTTAAGAGATGTTCATCAGTTTATATAATAGAAACATAATAAACTGATAGTTCTATTAAACTAAAATAACTTGTCCATTCCAATCAACCAAAATCACTTGTCCATACCAACCGAAAACTGATGAACAAAAAAGTCCTAATATTTATACAAAAACATTCATCAATTACATCAAATTGTTCTAGAAATCAAAAATCACTTGCCCGTTCCAACCAACCAAAACCGTTACTACTGCAAACTATTTAACTATACCAAGCAAGCAAATATTCCAAACATTCATCAATTACATCAGATTGTTTTCACTTGACCAGTGAACACTGTGTTCACTTTCGAAGAAGAGCACTAGCTTCTTTATCGAAATAATCGGTGGCACGTTCTTCAATAGCCTTTTCTGACATGTTTTGGAGCATTCTCTTTTCCTTCAGACTTAAAAATCATCGCCATTGAGAGAATGAATATGATTTTGCCGTTGTTTTTGCAGCTTTACCTATCATATAAAACAAAAATAATGATGAGTATATATTTTTTAAACTATTATACTAAGCAAAATTACAGATGAACATACTTAGATAAACAAAAAATTTGAGTAACAAGACCTGATGAATAAAACAATGATTGATAAATAAAGTAACCTAACACTCAAAAATAATTGATGAAGAAGAATATAATGATCAATAACTGACTAAATGATGAAAAAAAACAACTTAATACTAAATTGATGAACAAAACCACATAATACTAAATCAATAACTGATGAACAAAACCACCTAATACTAAATCAATAATTGATTAACAAATCAATAACTGATGAACAAAACAACCTAATATTAAATCACTAATTGATGAACAAAACAACCTAATACTAAATCAATAACTGATGAATAAAACCACCTAATACTAAATCAATAACAGATGAACAAAAATCACTAATTGATGAACAAATCAATAACTAATGAATAAAACAACCTAATACTAAATCAATAACTGATGAACAAAACCACCTAATACTAAATCAATAACTGATGAACAAAACCACCTAATACTAAATCAATAACTGGGGAACAAATCAATAACTAATAAACAAAACAACCTAATACTAAGCAATAACAAATCAATAACTGATGAACGTAATTCTGATGAACAAAACTACACACTACTAAATCAATAACTGATGAACAAAACCATCTAATACTAAATCAGTAATTGATGAACAAAACCACCTAATACTAAATCAATAACTGATGAACAAAACTACCTAATACTACATTAATAACTGATGAACAAAACCACATAATACTAAATCAATAACTGATGAACAAAACAACCTAGTACTAAATCAATAAGTGATGACCAAAACAACCTAATTCTAAATTAATAACTGATGAACATAACCACCTTATACTAAATCAATAATTGATAAACAAAACAACCTTATACTAAACAATAACAATTCAATCAATTCACCTGGATTCATCATAAATTTACAAATAATTTTTAATAAAAATAAAAAATTGTTAATAAAAATCAAACTTTTTATCAACTTGACAAAAAAAAATTAAAATAAATACTTTTTATCAACTTGACAAAAAAAACTAATAAAAATCAAAACTTTTTATCAATTTGACAAAAAAACAAATGAAAATAAAAACAATTTTAATAAAAATCAAAACTTTTTATCAATTTTAGAAAAATCAGTTTTTTTCGCTAGTTAATTACATATATACATGAACAAAAAACAAAATTATAAACATAAATGTTGAACTTACCAGTTGGATTCATCTTTTCGAAAACAAATCTTTATGTTTTAACCTTAAAACGATTGAAATTTATAGATTCTGATCTGATAAAACCCTAAAAAAGATCCCCAAATATAGAGAAAGAATTTAGAGGTTGTGTGTGTTTTTTGACAGTGAAATAATGAAATGTGAAGTGGTGAGAGAAAATGTTGATTAGATGGGTTTTTTTGTTTAATTACTATCTTGCCCCTCTTATGTATAAAAGATGCATCTTCTTATTCTTATTTTAGATCCCGACCGTGGGATTGTTTTGGATGGTAGATAGGAGTGATCTGACGGTTAAGAATACTTTTTAGACTTTTTAATTTTTGGTTGCTTTGTAGAGGATCCCAACTCTCACAGGTAATATTGCTTTTTGGATTATTGAAAGCCCTAAAACCCCTGCTGTAAATGATTTGGATCTTAGCGGCATTGACTTGTAATCCGTCCATTTCATGATTTGCGACGAGGATGTTGAAACGAGAGGACACCTTCTTTTAAGTTTGACATTGCAAAAAAACGTTGGGTTAGAGATTCTTAATTGGTATAAGATCCACGTTATAAAGACCGACAACCTCAATAACTTGCTGTAATTTCCAAGTATCGACTTCCCCACCAACCTAGAAAACCTAACCAACTTCAGCAATGTGTTTGGCGTCATTACTCAATCCACTCTTTGATATCTTTGACACTTCCAGAATAAGTACACGTTTGTGGCTAAACATTTAACAAAAGATCTAATCCTCGATTAGGATAACCAATTTTTTTTTTTTCTTATCTCCAATAGACGCGGAAAAAGGTAGAATCAATTGGATGAAATGACTATGTAATCCTTGTGAAACCTTATACCGTCCATTGTAATTTGTCTAGCTCTGTGTCAGTGCTTAATTCCAGATGTCTTTTAATAAAAAGTGTAGAGAAAACCCTATAATCCATGTAATCATTGCTCCGATACATACAATTATCCTCTGAATCCACTCTTTAGATTCTTTGGCGGTTCCCGGATGAGTACAACATCCAAGAAATCTTCTCCCCAACAAGGTAACCTATTTTCTTGTTCTTTGATTTCTAATAGATGTAGAAAATTTAGAATTGATAGATAGAATAGCTTATAATCATTGTAAAAATTTATCATCTCCGTTATAATTTGTCTTGCACCCTCCTCGTGCTTAACAATTTTGTCGTTTCATAAAATCTAAAAAAAAAACTATAATCCCTATTGTCGTTCTGATACCTAGACTACTTATCGACTCAGTAAAAGCTAGAATTAATGGATAGAATAGCTTATAATCATTGTAAAAATTTATCATCTCCGTTGTAATTTGTCTTGCACCATGCTCGTGCTTAACAATTTTGCCGTTTCAGAAAATCTAAAGAAAACCAATAATCCCTATAATCGTCGTTCTGATACGGTGATACCTAAACTACATATCGACTCAGTAAAAGCTCGGTGTTAGTTAAACAACAACCAAATCATATCAATATACATAACAATTGAACAACATATATTTCACCACCATAAAAAAATAAGATTCACCGAAACAAAAGATTAAGGTTTAAATATTCATGCTTCAAATAGTAAGAAGCCCAACCACAAAATATGGCCCACAATGTACACTACCCCACAGTATTATTTCATCATTTGAGGTTTCTAATCTCAGCTGGACCCACAGGATTCTTCTATTTATAGCCTCTCTTCTCACTCATTTCAGCCGCAGACGGTGCTTCTAATGGCAGACTCAAAGAAACAAGCTCCCATTCTGTTCAAAACCCGGTCGTGGTCACCAGACATTGACCGGGACAAAGAATGGGAGGAACTAAAAAACAAACAAACCCGTCGTAACTTGCACCGTCGTAGCATGAGCCTAGATTCCCTATCTAAGTTTGATGTTACTGATGACGATATCAAGGAACTAAAAGGTGTTTTCGAGTTAGGTTTTGGGTTGGATACGAAAAAAGAATTGAATCCAAAACTTAAACGAGCTTTTCCAGCGCTTGAAATGTATGTTGCTATGAATGGGCAGTTTAAGAGTGGAGAGATGTCTAGATCTTCTTCATTAACTTTTGATTCGCTCTCGAACGCGAGGTTCATGATTGATCCCAGTACGTGATTTTGTATTAAGGAAGTACTTAATATATTTTTGCTAGATTGTTTCTTTTCTCTTTTCTGTTGGTTTTATTTTATTTTGATGTGAATTATTAATTACTTGTACAGAAGAGGATCCGAAGAAGGTGAAGTTAAGATTGAAGAGATGGGCACAAGTGGTAATTTGCTCGGCTCATGAAGCTTCGAAACCGAAACAGCCTGAGATTAAAGTTATGGCATGAAAATGGAAAGTGTGTGTTTGTGAGGGTGTTTTAGTGTGTGTTATCTGGGAGTGTTGAGATGCTAGAATTAAGACAATGTAACGGAATCAATATAAGATTCTGCATAGCTTAATTGTCTGATTATTGTTGTTGTTCCCCTATGTTTTCTGTTATAAATAAAATTTATTTATCTATATGTTTTATGTTTGTTTTATTATTTTAACATGATTATATCAAAATTTGAGGATGATCACATAAACATAACATCCACATGATATTTCAAATCCATATGAACTCGAAAATTTGTTAATTTTTACTTGCATCTTTTTTGTTTGTTTGCAATTTATGCTTTTTAAAGATGGCAAAAAGATAGGCTTGTGTTCATAATTATTGAAAAGTTGTTTCATAAATATTTATATTTACCAATTTAAAACTATTAATTGATTATATTATAATGTGTATAATCATATTCTATTAATTACTATATTGTGATGCACAAGATCATATTTTAAATCAAGAATATATTTTATATAATATTTCTAAGTTGTAATAATTGTTTCTTATGCTTTGAAGGAATTTTGACAATATTAGCAATTTAACATATTATTATTGTAAATAACGATACACAAGTATCCACTCTGCAATAAAAGATTATTGCAACTAGAAATTGTATCAGGTATAAGTAAACAATTCAAGCTAGTACAGATATGTGCATCTGTGTATGCATACTTGGGTTCGTTTATATGTATGTTCATTATAACGGTTGCTACGCGTGTATTAGGATATGTGTTATCAAAATCTTAGTGCTTCATTGATCGAACGATGAAAATATGAATGCACGAATTTGTTACGTCCGTGTGGTTATGTATACAATAGTAACTTTTTGGAACGGCGAAGATGATGTACTCAAAAAGAGAGAGAAGCGCTAGCAAGGCGCTAGAAGTACAATTGTACAAATCCAACATGGTCATAAAGAATAAAGATACCCGTTGACAACAATGAAAACTAAACGCGGCAACTAGTTTACGTTTGGCATACATGGATTCCCAACCCAAATGTCCATAATATTTACTCCATCTTTGCTACAACTAGTGACCCAGTTATAGACAGTAGCTTGAATGTTGTTTACCAAACTCGCCGATTATGTGTTAAAGATTAAAGATCATGATGTTTCCGTAGTAATTAATATATATTACAACAGATCATTCAACTAGATATTATTTTTATGTGCGTATTTGGGATCATGAGATGTGTTTTGGAGTGAAATGTAGATATTTAAGAAAAATGTACTCGGGTATATATTTCCTATGTATTACAAAATTGCAAGTGTCTACAGTCTATATGTATGTTACTTATGACCATATTACTAGTGCCTGCCCATAAACTAATTTTAAGATTATACATTGTGGATATCCGGAAAATTGGCTTTTTACAAAAATAATGTTTTTAGATATAAAACGAGGAAACTGTCGTTTAGGACAAGAATCACAAGATTATTTCGACTTTTCACATGAAAAATAGGTGCAACTTAACACATGTTTTACATTTGGTTCTTAAACATCGAGCTCAAGAATTGAGACAACAACCCCTGGATTTCTTCAACTTTTGTAAACGTTACATGTATTTCACATGATAACTGAATTCATGGTTATTATATTTACTTTTTTATATCAATAAAACGAAATACTTGCTCATATCAAACATGGGTCTTGTTGTCATTTTGATATTGAAATGGAGAATATCGTGTGCGTCATTTGAAATATAGTAACGAATGATAGCATGACAAGTTTCTTTTTCCAGTTTTGCTAACCATAATAGCTAATCTTAGGGTTTGTTTGTTAAAACTTTATGTTTAATTAAAAGATTACTTAATACAAACACATTCAGTTTTATTACTTAATATTTTCACTCATCTTTCTCTATTAAGTCACAAACAAACAGTTTTTATATGACTTCAAAATTTTAGTTTTTTTTTCGTATTAAGCCAATTAAATCGAATTCAAACACCACCTTAGTATCTTAGTATCAATGTTGTAAAACTCGAGTTTTAAATTGGCTTGGCCGAACTTCTGGTTTTCAGTTTAGCTGGTTGTTTTTTCCAAACTACGCTTTCGATGATAAAAAGAGGTTCTATGTTCAGCTAGGTGGGCCGGAACAACCTAAGTTGTAAAACATTGCTTAGGCGTTGTTTCGTTATTAAGAGACTCATGTAATGTTGTTTGTTTTATTAAAAAATATCTTAACATGCTAAGTATTACGATTTAAATATCAATTAATTGCATTCGTGCGAAAAAAACTAGTTTACACATAAAGTAACACATTTTTAATGTTATCAATTGAAAAAATTTAATCCATCTGTTCCATTTTAAATGTTCGCATTACTATTTTTTGATGTCCCAAAATAATTGTATACTTAATCTTTCAACCAACAAAAATCAACTTTAATGAGTTGAAATGATACATGGTTGGTGGGAAGTGTTGTTAAGGAGATTCCGTGCATCTTGAATATGAACACTTATTATTAAATGATGGGAGTAGTATTTTACAGACATAAAATTTAAGCTCATGTATGTGAACCTGGCAACTCAAACCTGTTAATATGAACACAACACAAATTGGCACTCGAATTATTATCATATTCTACATTTTTATTTATGAAAAAACATGCGGTAACTTCCATAAAACGTGCTTTTGATATGAAAGAGAAGTCTAAACATGATACATCATGTTTACTAATCACAAAAATAGAAAAATAAATAAATAAATGTATGACTAATGAAAAATTAGGGCTTACAAGTTACAAGTATGCTTTCACTCTAAAATTTGAATAACATGACTCATCATATCCAGTTAAACATGAGAGGATTCTGAATTTTGTATATTTTTAACAACATATTTTGACAGAAATCTTTTAAATACATTTTTATGTATATATGTCTTTTAGTTTTTTGAGTTAGTAGGTATAAACTTATAGTTAAGAGTCTCATATGCAAGTCCTACTTATTAACTTAAACGAAAGTACCAAACTCAAGGTCTTTGAATTTGTCGCATTTTTGTTTGTCGAATATATAGGTATCTTATGTATTTTACTTCTTCATGCTCTTTCAAAAAGGTTGAATGAACATTTAATGTAGTCACAAGATAATTGTCTTTCTTAAAAGTGCTTTGATGTTTTTTTTGACATATACATTGTTTGTGATATATAGTCAGATATCTTCAACCACATTTTTCTTTAATCTATCTTTGATTTACTTTTCATATGATATTTCAACAATATTTGTTTCAAATGTTTTTCTAGAATTTTTACTTCTTCCCTTGTTACCATATGTGTATTTTTCTTGTCTAACAGTGCATGCGGGGTTTTTTTTCATAATTTTTTAATTTTATATTATTATCGATTAAAATACAAACAAATTAAAGTTACTTGTTGTATTAAAAATAAGAAATTATGTATACAAGCTTTTATTTATTTGTTAGCTACATATGCAAGATATTTATTTCCGTCTTCAAACCACTTTTCTAGATAAATTATGATCATTATATTTTATTAGTTTTGTTTCCTTATAGTTACTTATATATGTATTAGGTAAGTTTCTAGTCAATCAATATATCTTTATTCGTTTTGGATTTGTAAACTGTATATAGAGTTCCTTAACTAACATTGATAAATTATTTGTGCCTATTTTATATGTTGCAATTCTGTATCGATAATTTTGATTAAAAAAAAATTGTTGGTTAATGAAGGTTGTAAGTATAAGATATCAATCAAAGCTTATAACAATAATTATGTGTTGATATATGGTTCATGTCGGAGAAAACTCTTTTATCGATGGAACCTTCTTTCCCATTTATTGAACATGAGTATATAATTTTGTCTTGTTACAATCCGGAAGGAATGGTGTCTTTAACTCTTGTATTTTAATATATTGTGTTTTTTTTATAGATAACTTTGTATATTACACATTACAGCACTAAACTAATAACTAAAGCTGTAAATTTTCAAACCATAAAATAGTAAAACACAATAAAGTTGAAAACTTCTTGACAATTATATTATAAATATAAGGTGCATTATTAGAAGTTGGAGGTGAAAACATTCCAGAACTACTCCTTGTGTGGATGTCACAAAAAATAATAACAAAGCATGTGTTTGTTGGAATCACTCCTAACTTGTATTTCAAGTGTTAGTAATTAATATGTAATGGGTTGCTTAAACTAGGCTTTTATGTTTGTATTAATGGCAATGCTTATGTAGAAAGCCCATGAGCCTTGGCCCAAGCCCAATAAGGAAGGAAAGGACTAGACACGCTCCCCTAGCTCCCTTCCCCTATAAATACTTGTGTAAACCTTCATTTGAAGGTTGGTTGTTCACTTTACAATATATCCTACGCCTAATGTTTCTCTAGTATCATACGTGTGTGTTGTTTAATGTTCATCCGATCACTTTCTTTCCCATTTCTTACATATTCATTCTTGTGTTAACTTATGGTGACCTAACAGTGGTATCAATCGCCATCTAGTTGGGTGAAACACTTTTGTTTTTGAAGTCTCAAATTATACGCGTGGGTTTTAGAGTATTAAACTTTCATACGCTTAAAGCTTTGGTTTTTACACTTGTAAACTCAAGATTCTTGTGGTTTAAGGTTTATTTAGTGTTAAAGTTTAAGTTTTTTGCATCAAGTTTCAAACTTTACGTGTGTAGATTAGTTTTAGCTTGGTTTTTGATTCGTGTGTATTATTCTACGAGTAAGGGTGAAAATAGTTTTGGATCATCAAGTTTCAAACTTTCTTGTTATTTTGGTGTTTTTGAAGCTAGTTCATCATTAAAATCAGGTTACAAAACACTTTTGGGCATAAAAATCAGTTTTGGCAAACTTTGGTACTTTCTACGCATAGCTAAACCCTAGTTCTACTCGTATACTCCTAAGTCTACGCCTATCAGTTTCTACGCATAAGGAATTCTTCATTTGATCTTCGAAGCTGTTGGTTTACTCAGTGTTTTCTTGCTTGGATAACCCTGAAAACACTTCGAATTCAGATATCTTTTACACTTGGATAAGTGTAAAGGATTTTTTGGGTAAAACCCTAGTTTTACGCCTAAGCATAAAAGCTTACGAGTAAACACTTTCTGCCTAAGTATTTCCTACGAATAAGCTTCTCTTACGCCTAAGGAAATCTTACGCATAAGGTTCTTACTATTAAGCCTTTGGTTTATGCCTAAGCTAAGTTTTATCTCAAGTCTACGCGTAAGCTTCTGTCTACGTGTAAAAGGGATTTACGCGTAAGGATCATTCTACGCCTAAACTGGTTTTCTACGCTTAAGAGTTCTTCATCAACAAACTAAAGTTTTCATTCGACTACAAAGATCCATCATCAACACAAGTTTCAAGATGTCTCAACCACCATACTCTAGCTACTTTCCTCATGAGTATCCTAAACAACAACAACAACAACTACATCAACAACAACAATACTATCAACAATTTCATCAACATCAATTTCAACAACCATCTCAAATGTACTTTCCTCAAGGAGCACAACCTCTTCCACCACAGAATCCTCAACCTAACCCTCGTCAACAAGTTCAACATTGTAACTACTTTCAATATCAGTTTCCTGCTAAGTATGCTATGAATGTCACAACACAGAAGGAACCTTCTTGGTTTGCAAAAATGTGTGAAGATTTAAGTAGCCAACAATCCATTCATGAAGCTGGATCCCTTGATAGACCTCCAATGCTCACTCCCGGAAACTATGATCAATGGGTGATAAGGTTTTTTAGGTTTTGTGATCTCAAGAAACCACATTGTAAGTTTTTGAAGAAGGTCATACTTGAAGGTCCTTTTCAGATGCCTACTATCACTATACCCGGAGATCCGAATGCTACTCCACCAAGAGATGATGTTACCAACGTTGTCGCCCTTGATCAACTTACTACTGACCAACTTCTACACTTAGAAGCTAATGAACTTGCAATGCAATATATCCTTTTGGGTTTACCCAATCCGATACTTCGTAGTGTTGATGCTCAGAAGACTGCTAAAGCAATGTAGGAGCACATTCATCTTCTAATGGAAGGCACTGAACTCAATCAAGAAGACATAGAATCCAAAATCTACTTAGCATATGAAAACTTCATGATTGAACCAGGGGAGTCATTAGAGTCATACTATCATCGGTTTTCAGACATCATCAATGACTTGGATAAACATAATATCATTATGCCAAGGATTGCAATCAACACAAATTTCTTGAGCTGCCTTGGTCTTGATTGGGAGAAGCATGTTACATTCATCCTTCAAGCGAAGAATCTTCATCAAGCTACTTACGGATTGTTGTATGACTATTTGAAGCACCATCAAAAGGAAGTAGACAAAGACATAATCATCCGTGGAGTCCCTGCTTCTCCATCACTCTCGGATAATCAAACTCTTGCTTTGTACACTCAAGCATGTTATCCTCACTTTCCGAATTTGCCAACTGTCTTCACAAATCCTCCACAACCAACTGCTCAGATAACACCATATGATCCATCACAGCAACAATCACAAAAAACTCAATTGGTTACATACAACAACAACAATGATCAAGCACTTTACAGTGAATCAAATGAGGATGCAGAAGCCTTTGATGCATTGAATCAAGGATTTGTAATGATTGCAAGAGCCTTCGGTCGATTTGCTAACAAATCCAACAATCGCATTCGTACCTCATCAAACACAAGAAATCAAGTTGTTGTTAACAATGGAAGAGTTGAGGTTCAGAATCGTGGAAATGGTCGTCCAATGGGTAGTGGTCAAGGGTTTAATGTTAATGGAAGGAATAACATGGGTGCTCCACCACAAATGGTTCAAGTGGTTGATCAGGGAAATGCTCAGACTGGGGTTAATGGTCTCCGATGCTACAACTGCAATGAGAAGGGTCATCTAGCTAATGCATGCCCTAAGCTAAGAACAAGAGGCATCACTTATCACAAAGAGGCTTTACTCTTGGCTCTCAAGGATGAAGCTGGTGGAACACTTACCAACAAGGAACAGAGCTTCATGGTTGATGCAGATTCTGATGATGACATGGAGGATTGCAAGCTAATGCAGTTGTGATGTTAATGCCAAACATGCAAGAACTCCACATGAGTGACACAGGCCCAGTATACGACACTGATGGCTTGTCTCAAGTACCATATCCAAATATACTCATAAATGATCTGATATCTCCGCCAACATCTGCATCCGACAAGGCACATAGTGTTCAACATGAGCTTTCTACATCTCATTCCGACGATAATCAAATGGATCCCGTAGTTATATTTGACGATCAAGATGACCTCATGGTTAATATTGATAATCAAGTTGACTCCGTGGTCATATTTGAGGATCTAAATAATGATTATGTTGAGACTCAAGTTGAACAAGATGAACCTTTGTCTAATCCAGATCTTGAACTCATGTCCAACTTATTTCAGACCACCCAATCTCAACTTGAAAAGTGCAATGAGATCAATAAGAAACAGCAAGATAAAATTGCACTGTTGACTAAGGATAATGAATGCTATAAGTTCCAACTCAACATTTTTGAAACCAAAGAAAAACGTGAACACAGTTATGAAGTCGCTTTTGCAAAATCATGCCAAAATGAAAAATCTTTGGAAAAATAGATATGTGATCTAGTTGCATCCAAGAATGCATTGATTTCTCAAATAGAACAACTAAAATTTAATCATAAACAACAACTTAACGCTCTCACTTCGGAAACTCAAAAAGCCAAGTCTGAGTTGTTAACGTGTCAAAAACAGTTTTGTAAATACAAAAAGCATTCAAAGAGACAAATAGATGAGTATCTTGATGAAATTGTCGACTTACAAAACAAAATCAAAGAATTTCGAAATGTTGTTTATAAACATGGTGAGTCAATCACAACAATTCAAAAGGTTACCTTTAAGCCAAATCCAAATGGATATGGGCCGATTCTTGCTGATTACAAACCACGTTTTTTACATAGAGCATTCAAACCAAATCCTCAAGTTTACAGTGCAGAACATAGAATTGATGACTCAATTAAGAGTGTTGTTGAATATAATCGTGATGAGGAAACAGATGTTGACGCTGAGAGTCGATTAAAAATGGAAAACGTTTTATATAACAAACCATTTAATTACTCATCAATCGCTCCTTTTGTTAAACAACAGGATAATACTAACACACCTTGGGTTATCACACCAATTCCTGAGTCCTCTTCTAATGATGGTCCCCAACACAATGTTGCACAAATTAATGGTCCTTTACCTTCCTTCAGTGAAGTAAAATCATTACCCGAATGATGTCAAGTTCTTAAATATTTTGATACATTCATGTCTGACATCAAACTTTTGGAACGTGAAATTGAAGTTAATTCTAAAATAAAAGCTGAACATTTTCAATCACCACATGCGCGAAATCAAAGAGATATTTTTCAGAAAAGGCTTTTACCCCATGTTCGAAATTTAAAAATGTGTGCAATATATTGGGAACGGGATCTTCAGAAGGAGATTGGACTTATGAAAACAGTTTTCGAGAAGATTGAAACATCGATTTCAAATACTAAACGTAAAAAGAAAATGTTAAGAAATCATGTTAATTGACTCTTGGAAGATGTTATATGTGCTGATACCATCAATGTTATGTTGTTACATACTGTTGCATATGCATTTGATTATATTGCTGTTGATTCTGTTGACTCCGTTGAAAATGTTGAGAATATCGATAATGTGCCGCAAATCGAATCTTTGAAAATTGAAAATGAGCGTTTGTTAACTGAATTTTCGAATGAAAAAACGTCGTCTTCAATGGTGTCAAAAAAATTGTCAAAATCGAGAACTTGCTTTGCAAAACAGAATCAACCAGTTGCGTGAAAAATCTCTTGATCCAAAACTTGAACAACTGGATGATGACAACGTGTCTTTAAAATGTCAAATTTCAAAATATGAACAAGAAATTGCCAAAGTCAAAACTGAATATGGTGTCATATTTGATTTGCTCAAAACGACTCGTGAAAAATCATCACAAGAACTTGATAATCGTCTTGCATACACTAGAGATGTTTTAAATGTTAGTGGAAACATTCGCTCTGAAAATCAAGATTTGTTGCACACTATTGTTGAGTTGAAATCAAAGTTATGAAAGTATGAACAATATAAGTCTAGTAACACAAATGTGCTTGCACCTGGAAAGTTTAAAATTGACACTAGTACGCCTAATGACAAACCACAAGATACTAATGTGCTTCCTTCCACTGATACATGAATAGTTGCCTTTTTTCCCAATGTTTGCACTTCACAGCTTAAGAGCAAAACCAGGAAGAATAGGAAGTTGCAACGTAAGAGAAGAACAATAAAGACCTCTGAAGTAGAAGAACACCTTAGGACCTTGAATAACACTCAAGTTGCACCCACTTTAGACATTGCGTTAGACAAATGTAATAGAAAAAGTGATGTAACGAATGCTGAATCTTTAAGTACTTTGAATGTTATGTTTGAAGCATCTTGTGTTGGTTGTCGTAAAAGCATGTTTTCTGGTTGTCATGATAAATGTGTTGCTAAATCTATCTTATCTCGTAAGCGGAATAATAGAAAAAGGATTACCTCTAGGCCCACTAATGCTTCTAAGTTTGTGCTCGGTAAACCGCCCTCTAGTATTTCTGCTACAATCATTGATGTTCCCATAGAACCCACTTCACCTCCTAGGAAGAAAATATCACCTAGTGCATTCACTAAGACCAAAGCAAAAACTAGTTGGACTTGGCAGAGATGGTTACAAAATACACCCGGATTTAAATGGATTCCTAAAATCATTAACATGTGTGTTTCAACTATAACTGTAACGGAACCCTCTAACTCTTCGGGTTCCACCTCTACCTCTATTCCACATGTGTCGTCTGTGTGTAATGCATGTGATACAGATTATCCTCTGGGTTGTTGATAGTGGATGTTCCCGGCACATGACAGGCAATCTCAAACTGTTATCAAACTTTGTTTTAAAGTTCATCGGTACTGTCAGGTTCGGGAATGATCACTTCGCAGCTATCATGGGCTACGGAGATTACATCAATGGGAACATCGAAATTAGCAGGGTTTATTATGTGGAAGGTCTCGGTCACAATCTCTTTTCAGTCGGTCAATTTTGTGATGGTGATTTGGAAGTTGCTTTTAGGGAGAAAACTTGTTTCATTCGTGATTTACAAGGAAACGATCTCATGTCTGGAAACCGCACATCAAGCCTTTATACAATCTCAATACAAGACATGATTGCTTCATCTCCCATCTGTCTACTTTCTAAGGCAACATCTACAAAATCTTGGATGTGGCACCGTCGACTTTCACACTTGAACTTTCAAACCATAACCAATCTTGCACGATACAAACTAGTTGAAGGTCTTCCAAGGTTTCGGAATTCTAAAGATCATCTATGCTCAGCTTGTGAACAAGGGAAAAGTACTCGTGCTCACTTTCCTTCAAAGGTGGAACACAGCTCTCAGCATGTGCTTCATATTCTTCACATGGATTTGTGTGGCCCGATGCGTGTGCAAACGATTAATGGCAAATACTATATTCTTTTAATTGTTGATGACTACTCAAGATGGACTTGGGTTTATTTTCTTCGAAGTAAAGATCAAGCTCCACAGATGATCATCACCTTTCTCACGAAAATTCAAATTCAGCTCCGGAACACAGTCAGACAAATCAGAACAGACAGAGGATCTGAATTTGTTAATCAAACTCTTCGTGAATACTATGAGAAAGTGGGAATTGAGCATCAAACATCCATTGCACGGACACCAGAACAAAATGGAGTTGTTGAAAGACGAAACCGTACGTTAGTGGAAGCTGCAAGAACGATGTTAATCAATGCAAAACTTCCAGATTACTTATGGGCAGAAGCTGTGTCAACTGCATGCTACACTCAGAACCGTTCTATGATAACCAAACGCCACAACAAGACACCTTATGAGCTTATCCATAACCGCAAACCGAATCTCAAACACTTTCATGTATTTGGTGCTCTATGTTACCCGAATAATGATCGTGATGACTTTGGAAAGCTCAAGGCTAAAGCTGACATTGGAGTCTTCGTCGGATACTGTGAAAACTCAAAAGGATACCGGATCTGGAATCGTCGTACAAGGGAAATTATGGAAACGATTCATGCTAATTTTGATGAGCTTACAGAAATGGCTTCTAAGCAAAACAGCTTGGAACCCGGACATAACCATCTTAACTTACCCCAAAGCCTCTCATCATTTGAACCAAGCTTACAGCTTACTCGTCGTCAAATGGAACAGCTATTTGCTCATCTGTTTAGTGATGATATTGATCAACGTGCTCCAGATGTATCAAATGTTTCCGCTGCTCAACCTGATACTAATCCAATCCCTGATACACCTGTAACAACAACAACTGTTGTTGACGCACCTCCAATTGATTCTACAACAACAACCGAACAAACTGCATCCAATGACGCTGATCTAGCTGATGATCTTCTGAATCAAGATGTACCTACACCCGCGGATTATGATCCAAATACGTTCTTTAACCCCTTCCCTAATGACCCTGCAACTTCAGATGTTGCGGAATCATCTACAAGCCATTTGAATCCACCTAATCTGCATAATGTATATCAACATCAACCCTCCATACATCGTTGGACTAAAGACCATCCTCTTGTGAACATTATTGGAAACCCCGAATCAACCAGTCGTAACTAGACAACGCCTTCAGACTGACGGTGAACACTGCATTTATGCACTTACCGTTTGTCAATCTGAACCCAAAAACATTAAAGATGTAATGACTTATGACAACTGGATTAAATCCATGCAAGAAGAATTGAATCAGTTTAAACGTCTTGAAGTATGGGAATTGGTTGAACGACCAACAGGGGTCTACGTCATTGGTCTCAAATGGATTTGGAAAAACAAGTTAGATGTTGAGGGTACGGTTATTCGAAACAAGTCACGTCTGGTGGCTAAGGGTTATAGACAGGAAGAGGGGATCGACTTCAAAGAATCATTCGCACCGGTTGCTAGACTTGAGGCTGTACGGATTTTTCTGGCATTCGCGGCTCACATGAACATCACGGTCTATCAGATAGATGTAAAAACCGCTTTTCTGAATGGTAAAATGAAGGAAACGGTATATGTTAGTCAGCCAGAAGGATTTGTTAATCCAGAGTTCCCTAATCATGTTTACAAACTGAACAAGGCTCTCTACGGTCTCAAACAAGCCCCTCGGGCGTGGTATGATGAGTTATCATCCTTTCTTCTATCCCATAGTTTTGTCAATGGATCGGTCGATCCAACACTGTTTATACAATATCACGGGGCACACATTTTAATCCTTCAAATTTATGTGGATGACATCATTTTTGGGTCAACCCATAAAAAGTACTCAAACGCTTTTTCAAAACTAATGAAAACACATTTTGAAATGTCAATGATGGGTGAACTTACGTTCTTCTTAGGACTTCAAGTTCATCAATCACCCCGTGGTATTTTCCTAAGTCAGTCCAAATATGCTCTTGAAATATTAAACAAACATGGAATGCAAATCTGTGATACCTATGCCACACCAATGACACATACCAAAAAATTGGACGCTGATTTGCATGGGAAATTGGTTGACCCTACCAAATACCAAAGTATTATTGGGTCTCTCATGTATCTAACAGCCAGTAGACCTGACATTGTATTTTTTTTATATCTTTGCTCCCGTTATCAGTCAAGACCAACTGAACGACACCTCACTGAGGCTAAAAGAATCCTATGATACATAATGGAACCATTAATTTGGGGATCTAGTATCCGAAGGATTCTGCTTTTGAACTAATAGCTTTTTCAGATGCTGATCATGCAGGATGCTTAGATTCTCGAAAAAGTACTTCAGGTGGTTTGCAATTCCTTGGTGATAAATTGGTGTCATGGTAATCGAAAAAGCAAGATTGTACATCGTTGTCCTCAACAGAAGCAGAATATGTAGCCATGTCGGCGTCTTGTGCTCAAGTCATTTGGATGAGAACACAACTCAAAGATTATAGTTACGTATTTGACAGAATCCCGGTGTACTGTGACAATCGAAGTGCTATTGCGATCTCGTGCAAAACCGTTCAACATTCGAAGTCCAAACACATCGATCTTCGATATCATTTCATTAAAGAGCATGTGGAAAAGGGTACCGTTGAATTCTATTTTGTAGGTACTGAACACCAACTGGCGGATCTTCTCACCAAAGCCTTGGCTCCTGCTAGGTTTACTGATTTGATCCACCGGATTGGCATGAGGTGTTTGACTCCAGAGGAACTGGACGAACTTTTAACACAATCTTAAAACTAGTCAAACACCAAAACCTCTTTTGTAAATAAATTTTTCAAAAACAATATATATATATATATATATATATATATATATACTAGTGGTCAAAGCCCGCCCAATGGGCGGGCATGACTTATGAGTATTCTTTGAGTTTATTTGTTTGCGAGTAGTTAGAGATACATATACGTTTTTTTTTGTTTGATAATAAATGAATATACCATTTGTTATTGTTAATAACTTTTTATTCATCCTTTTAAAGTTTGGCATGGGGAATATCAATAAGTAAATTTACAGTGAGTGTTATATCATTTTTTTTCCGGCTATATTAATTTGCATTTGTAATACGTGTCGATTAAATATTGATAGTTGATAAAAGGTTATTATCAACTATAGTATTTTGCGTTGTTTACAATTTAGTGATTAATGCATGAGCTGCATGTTCACTGGAAATTAATTAACGTTTTTAATTATGAAACAGTTAATGTGTTCGTATTTATTCATAAGCAGATATTTTATGATTGAAATCATAATCTTGATAGTAGTTGTTTATAGGAATCGGTTTGTTTAACTATAAATGATTTTGCAATATGTTAATGTTTTTTACTTTTTAGCTTGTATAAGTGGTCTATTTATATACTTCTTAAGATATTATTGTCTCTGTCTTATAATATAAGTATAGTCTGACATTTTGTATGCAACTTTGTTCTTAAATATTCTTGCTCGGTATTCTGTAATAGTTGATTTAAAATATATAGATGGATTGAATTTTAAATGTATTTTCATTTGTATAATTTTGATCAAGTATTGTATAATACAAACAATAAAATTTAAGGTCAAAGTTGTATTAAAATTGTCAAAATGGACTTATATTTTTGGGCCGTATGTAGAATTACTCGTACTCACCTAACAAAATATTTTCATAACTTGCCAAGATGTTGTTAAAATGTGTTTGGAGTTGAAGTATAATCAAACACTTGATCCCAACACTAAAAGTCCTTGTGTTATATTTATGCATGAGGTTTGAATCGGTTATTTTTGAATTATTTTCTTTTTGTTTAAGTTGTTTATGTTTAATAGTCTAAATTTGTGTCACCTTTTCAACATGCAGATTATCGAACTCCAGAGTCACCCATATTTTGTGGGCGTTCAATTCCATCCGGAATTCAAATCGACCCGGAAAACCTTCAACACTTTTCTTGGGTGAATTGTCTATTTTAGTAATATGTTACATCAAAGCACACAAATATTTAATAGATGAAATAACTAAATTAACGTTGTTCGTTATGCAGGACTTATAGCAGCTGCCAGTGGACAATTGGATGTCTTGTTAAAGAAGTGTACTGGTACAAAGTCAAATGGATATATCATAGGCAAAAGCAAGTCAGGGTTATCACCACATCATCATTATGGCAATGTAAATGCGATATACAGCAAGAGTAACGGCAATACTTTGAATGTCTGAAAGAAGTTTATCATACACTAAACTGCATAGAAGAACTAATTATATTTTCAGACATATAACCACCAACTCTTCCTGAAGTGCCGTGATGAATGTATATATAATAACAAAAAGAAATTGTGAAATTGAATACTTCAGCTATTTCGTTTACGTGGACTTAAGGGTGTTTACATGTGAAGTCGATCATTTCGGTATACCGTGAGCTTATCTTCTTTGGATATCGCTGACTATCATTAATCCTACATATCTTTATATGTATATGTTTGGTGTACACATAAGATATGTTTATAATTAATATTTAAAGGTTTTTAAATTAATAAAACTATAGAAAAATAGATATCCCAAACAAAAACCTGTAACCAAAAAATAGGTGCTCTGCTCAAGTGATCAAATAAGACAATATATACTTTTGTTAAGATGGAGAGTAATTGTTATTAGAAGTTAGGAAAACAGTCATAATAGTATTTTCAATGTTTAAGTCACAAAATGTGATATCAAGTAATTTGCAATTTAGTAAAAAGTATGTTCATGTTATAGGAAAAGCATAAATTAGTTGTGTGCTTGAAAATCTAAAGAGTAGGTTTTTGCAATTTTATAAGGTAAAGGAAATAGTACCACTTTTTAGAAAGTTATACACTTATCTCAAAAGTTACGAATTCATTATCAGCTTACTTAAGAGCATCAAGTTTCTGCGGAGCTATAATATATCATCCTCACATGAAGAAATCTTAAGTCCCATGCGTTGAACATTTGCTCGAATATGTCTGCATGAAAGCACAAAATAATCATTTATTACTCCTGAAAAACTTGTAAAAACCATAATATCCACAACATAATAAAATGAATCGGCATTGGAAAGATACCCATTTTCAAACACACCATTTTGTGGCTCGCTCGTCCAGCCTTGATAATTAATATCCACAACATAATAAAATTATTAAGGCCACTCACGATAGAACGACTCGTACCAGGGTTCACCCGTTGTGGCAGTTAATAGTATTTGATGGTAATTTAAATCACATTGAGAGACTTAAGAATTAGATAGGCTAACTTGGACAAAAAGACTATGGACAAATTCAAAGCATAGCCAAGCTAACAAATTAAAGTCCATACAAAACATCAGGTTGGTATCCACCATCTGCTACTTGTGTTTTCCAAACAATCCCTATATGTTTATGAGAAGTAATCATGCCAAGTAACGCACGACAGTTTCAAATGTGGTTTCCCAGCTGTGTGAGAAAACAAAGACACACATAAATTTAACTCATAACTTTGTGGAAGAAAACAATCCCTGAAAGAGAAAACCTACCAAGTTACCATCCATGTGCTAACCCATTGAAATACTATAGTGTAGAGATATATACAAAGACACATAAATGCACTAAAATGACATAACCATTTTATGTAATTCAAAGACCGTCATCATATTAGAAGGTATGGCTACATTTACACATTTATATCACTCGCATACCAAAAAATAACATAGCTTAAAACTTCACCCCAGCTAATCAACTTTTCGTGACTCTGGTATTGCGTCTATGTTCCTATTCAAATACAATGGAACCACAAACTGGTAGCATAGCCTTTTTAACCATGGTTTTTGCAGTCAAAACTGAATGCAACTCTCTGGCAATGTGAAATACTATACCATCTAGCTGCTTTTTCTATGGCGATTTGAAAAAAAAAATTGCAATGCATATCTATAATATTGCCTTAGCAGATACATATGCTGTTAACATACAAACACCAGGCACTAACTCAGAGTTTTAGCCATTTTGCAATAGTAGGCAATAGGCATATAGCAAATAGGAAAAAACATAACAGACAACTTACACACTGACTATATAATTCTCAAAAGAAAACTTAAGGGGGTATCTAGATAATGATGTAGATGTTCTATATAGATGAATCGAACATCAAGAGTGATCCATAAAAGATAATAAGACACTTACACACTGAATTAAGTAAGCAGGACAACGAATAGCTCAAAACTAATACTCTTAAGACAATACATAGCCAAACAAAATATACTAATTAGACACAAAACTGGACACTACTTTATTTTCAAAAAAACAAATGAACATTTCTAGTGCAAGGGAATCCGTCGCTTCTTTTTCAATCTCGTCACCTGTAGATCAAGGATTCCAAATCAATAACACTTCTGTTAAAAAACCATGCAGTTATCAAAACTTAGTTTAAAAGTCATAACACCCATAAGTATCAACTTCGAACATCTATCCATTTAATAACCTAGATTCAAGTTCATATGTAAATGGGGATTGAAATCTTAGGCCTGCAGTTGCTAACGCCACATGAAAACAACAAAAAACTAAATGAGTGCTTAGCGTTGCATTCTGAATATGATTATACTATTATCGCGCATATAATCAGTTTCAAGCATCTAATAGTTTAGGCATAGCAAAGCTGTTTTGGGGTGTTTGAATTACTTATTTGTACCGTGTCTGTTTACAATAGGAACTAATAAGCAGCTTAATATTAAGTAATTCGGAAATTAGAGTTTGGTTTTTGCTATGGGAAGCTGCTATTAAACATTTAGAAGATGATACACAAGGGGATTAATATCGATTCAGTATGGCAGGGTGTGATCTCTTTTTGCAATTCAGTAAGCCTATGGAGGTAAAAACAACCAATATAAGCCAAACATATGCACCGGAAAAATCCAATGTACAAAAACTATCTATCGTTATATCTTTATAGGCTTGTACATGAAATACACATAATAACATATGAATGTACTTACCCAAGAGACAGGGACATGTTATCCGGGTGGGCGCTTAGTGTCAATAGGTACACCGCCCATTAAGAGTTCTAGCAAAAACGACACCATAGCTATAGACATCTGATTTGGTGGTAGTTTGCCGATTGAAGCATACTTAACATCATCAAAAGTACTAAGTCAGCCTATTATAGTAACAACACACACACACACAAAATATTAATACTCTGTATAAATTATAATCATAGTTATATGGCTTCGTGTTTAATATGCCATGACACTCAGCATATGATGACATTACTTGATAAAAATTCAGATTAGTACATAGAATGCAGAAATGATAAATTCTATGATATTTTTTGAACTTTTAATGCATATCCTATTTCTGATATATGATCATTGGTTACTTTACACAAGGCAATTAGATGGTAAGAAAGAATGAATAACTCATCCAGGTGCCAAATATCCAGTGGTTTCCAAAACACATGTTGAGATCAAACCATTAAGCTTGTCTGATCCAATCTTTGCCAACCCAAAATTGGACACCTTTCCTCGAAAGTTATCATCCAAAAGGATATTGGTAGATATAAAATCACGGTGTATGACAGATGGGATGGTATGCTCATGCAGGAACTCAAGCGCTCTTGCGCAGTCTAGGGCGATTATCAGTCTAATGGCCCAATATAGTACTTGAGATTGACCTACGGAAGAGTGTAGGTGGTCATGAAGAGTCCCATTAGTTACTATAGTAGCAACTTCAGTAGCCTTCAAAAAAATGCCCAAACGTCCATGAACCAGCGTCACTATACAACTTCCTGTTTTTGCTTATAAACATAAATTATATTTCTAGAAAGAGCTACAACCATCTCGATACTTTGGCCTATAGAAAGCCACCATCTCTGGTGTTGATGGGAAGTGGCACCACAACTGGCTGACCTTTGATCATTACCTATAACAACAACATGACTAATTAGTACTACTTGTTTAATCGTGAATCTGTAGTTTTTTTACTTCTTTTTTGCTCTACTAATAGTCTAAGACACCATGCTTTTTCCCGGGGAATACTAACACTTCCTGACCTAACCTTGCAAGTTTACCTATAATGAAAATTACAATATTGCTAGAACATTGCTTACCAACTATTATAGTTAACATTTGCAAGCATCCCGGAGCGCCAAAGTCCAAGGACGCACTTACATCATGCAGACAAACAGTTGTGCCTGCTCTTGCAATCCTAGGAAGTCGAGACATTTGTTGATACAACACCAGCACCTGCAACAACATATATGATCAGTTTTCACTAATACTATACATGAAGCCCTCATACTAAGTTATGTACTTACTCTAACCATTAGCAGTTTCATAGCGCAAAACATAGTATGTTGTGCCACCAACGCACAGATAATATCAAGTCTACCCTGATAATGGTAAAGTTGTGAACATACGATTAGCCCATTTGAATTGGGCATTGTGTTATATATGTTGGTTCCTCAGCTTATTCACTTTGAAGTTGTCGAGCTCCATGCCTGCCCTGAACAACAACATTTAACTATCATTTTTGAATTTGTGTTTTGGAGCTGATTATTTGATCAGTTTAAGTCAAAGTAGCAGTTCATATTTTAATTGATTATTGTACTTCAATAATATGATTATAACAATTTCAAACACCAAAATCACATCTAAACACTATCCGATATATTACATTTGATTATTTGATTCTAATTATTTAATATCATATGATAAGTGTCAAAACATCGATCCAAACACTCCTCTAAAAAATGAGTCGCTTTTTGCTTTAAACATGATTAAGACACAACAGGGGAAATTGAGATGAAAGATACATACGCTACAATAGAGGAAAACGCACACCAGTTGTTGTCAACATTTTCAAAGACGGACATATATGCACACCGGTTGTTGTCAACATTATCAAAGACGGACGTGTGTGCACACCTCTATTGGCCAACGCAATAGCCATAATTGTTGCCGCCTCCATGACCCATGATAGGGGATTCCACATAAACACAAGAAACTTGAGGAATTTGCTTTCCTGTGATAAAAAAACAAAAAAGATAAAAGTTATATTTTTTGGAAGTAAAGCTACCAGAAAAATTATATAAGAAACCATCATTTTTTATAAGAATCAAGTATACTTTCTTCTCCTCCAACTTGTTGTGTCCAAAGATTTCAAGCCTTTGGTCTCCCTCACTGGTACTCAGACCTTTATGGTTACATTACAACCGTTCAAACACCTCCTCAATATGTATTGTTTCCTGTTGTGGCAAATGCACCATTAGTAATCTAAACCATGTTATAAGCTTCTTGTTTTAGAAAATTAACAGGAACATAGTTAAAAAAAAATATATGTATGATCACATTAAACTGGATATAGGATGTTAACCATTTAGTTATGTCCTCTGTTAACTTAATATCATTAAGAGTGAGATTTTACACATTTAACTTGATTGCTTTAGGCACAGTGGTTGTTACCAAATACTGATAAGAATCACGATCTCCAGAAGTTCACAAGTTAAGCCATGGCTGATGGTATATTCCTTATCACCATGAAGTGCCATACAATGTGGTGCAAAAATATTGACCCGAGAATTATATAAGCTGCATAATACTATATATTGCAACAACTAATGGAAAAACATTTGGATCATGGATATAAATATTACAGTACATCAATAAGCAGATAGCTCTATGAATAGGAATTAGGAGATATAATATCATTTTGGTACTGTCACAAAACTTATACAGCTTGTGTACAGATTAGCATCTGTACCAAACACCCCTTAATAGGGGCTTGGATTTACAACATGATGAATTTCACCCTAAGAAATTCTAGAGGAAATAAATTTTGTAAACGATAGAATAATAGGTTGATTTGGGTTTCGGTTTTCCTTTAACGGGTGAAATGGGTTTTTTTTATAGCCCAAATAGACACGGGTCATATGAGTCGAAAAATCAACCAAAGTGTTGAAAATGATTATAGAATTCTAAAGACATGAAAAATAAAATGATTATAAAATGTAATGAAATTATTACTGGATATAATTCTGAAATCCACGAAACGTAAAATCTTTACAGGCCGTTCTACCTAAAATGCACTAAAAGCTACCCCGCTCTGATCAGTTACCCAACCTACCAGCCCCGCTCGCTTTTTCACTAAAAGCTAAGGCATCTGTGCTCTTTACAGGCCGTCCTACCCAACATGCACTAAAAGTTACCTGCTCTGATCAGTTACCCAACCTACCAGACCCACTCACTCTTTCACTAATACCTAAGACGGCTGAACTTTGTGTTTTTCAAGATTTAGTGAACACACATACCTGTCGTGTGGGGTAATTTCATGTAGTCAAAGCTGTCAACCCAATAGTAACAGCATTTGCACCATGGCATGCATTTTGCAAGGCCATCTTCTCAAGGGTACCACTGTATAAACGCGACATCAGCATTGCTAGCACATTTGCTTCCGTTGCAGAATTTACAAAATACACCACCTTTTATATCTTATATTCTCATTAAACTGAGCTTTCACAGAGCAACCAACATATTATTGTAATAATACTAACCTTACACTACATTATAGGACATACATAAAACAAAAATTGTTCCAACCGTATACCAACCTCTGTAAAACATGAGCAATGCCTTCCTTGTCTGTGGCGTGATCACATATGACCTATGGGTTATTGTGCAATATAATCCTCGGAAGCATTGCCTTCTTTGTCTGTGGTGTTTGTTCCACGCTGATGTACGTCTGTTGCTACTGTATGTCCCCCCAATGGTTATTAGTTGCAACATACATAAAATAGTATGTACAAAAACAACCGAAAGTATACCGAAAACTGATCATGGCGAAAACAGCGTACTTAAATCTATACATACCTGTTTTTTCATGGTATGATTTTTCAAACCTCCACACTTTCATGTAAATATTCAAATATGATGAATAGTGGGTGTGAATAAACTACTGATTTAAGTAGCTTGGTTAATACAAAAAAGGTGATTGAGCAGCATTTAAGTTCTTTTTTTGCCCCTAAATATACAGATTCAGATGTATTAAAAATGTTGAAAGTAGAAAGTATAATCATTGTAGCACACAACCACCATCCGTGTTTGTTTCTTCATAAACAGCTCAATGAGTTCTAGAGCTACATAAAGTTCAAATACAAAGACACAAACTCTTCTAAATAAAAACAAAGATAACTAAATAGTCAAGCTGATCTGGTGAACAACGATTCAGACTTGTGTAATACAAAAGACAACTACCTGCATACCATAAATAATGGGTCACTAAATTAATTATTTCCATACAAAAGTGAGTGTCAGATTGTTGCTGCAATTATACCTGAGCCATGCGAATATTCAGATGCAGGTTTATGTGTGTCTTGAATAGACACGTTGGATCCCATAAAGCTTGTAGTAACGTTGTGACCGAGAGGTTGTGTTACTGAAGAAGCACATAGAGTATGAGAAGTGCAGCCAGCAGCAAAGTCCAAAGTGTAACTCCTTAACGGCTGGCCTATACATGAATAAGATATTTGTGTCAATTATATTGCAACCTGTAGCAAAACAGAAACGAAAAACACAGAAGTAAAGCAACAAAAAATTACCAGGAGGCTGCTGACCAGAAGAATGTAGAAATTTCAGTCAACTTATATTACTCGACAACGACTACTACCAAGTGCACCTCATAAAAAATTGCAGGATCAAAGATGGGGTGACAACACGGCTGATGCTAAGGTTAAAATAATCCAAATAAACGTACCATCAACAACCTAAAATCAAGTAAAAAGTATAATGACATAAATTTTTCAGATTATGGTTGATAAAATTTCATGCCAATGTAGTCTTGAGTTTAGGAAAATGTTCCACTTGTGTCATATATAATGCACTGTATGACGACCAATGTATAACCTATGTGATAGTTATGGCTGAGGTGTTGAACTATCTTTTAAGTTTCAAACTATTGCTTTAATGTATTTCAGATAAAAATTGTAGATTATATAACTTTAATAATACAATACTAACACACATTAAGCTATATGTATCATGCTATTCATTTAGTTTACGGCAATGCCATATTGAGATACATCTTGCTGTCACCACCATGCTATCGACCATAGGACTAATATCTTTTATAGGCGTAATCTTCTGATTCATTGATCTTTGGTCCTTGATTCATCATACTTGCAACACATATTCTGTATTCAAAAGAGTCACATGTAATCTCAATACGCCGAATCATAATAATGTATAAAAAATAAGGTATCATATAACCACAATCTTGAAGCAAATAATTTAAATAACCTCATACAGAGATGCCTCATTTGCATTGTTACTATAATGTATGGGCACCTGTTCCGAACCTCAGTTTGAGTTGCATTATCCATGTAATTTTGAAAAATAACCATAAGACTGTTAATAAAGATGAAAACACAAATATTATGTAAAGCTCGCCAAAGTTCATCATAACTGTGGGGCCATTCATGTGATGAAGGAAACACAAAAATTAGTAAACATTAGAAGAGAATGCAGGAAAAAATTGGATATTAGGGTTTTTGAGAAAAAAAATATAATGAACCGTATATTTTTATGTATATGTTTTGTTTAGGGTTACCTAAGTTGTAGGGATTCTCTTACATAATTGGTTGCATTTATAGATTATAATATGCAACATAATTATCAAAATAACTTGTTGCCTAAGTGGTAAACACACAAGTTATTTATCAAAACAACCAAGGTTCAATCCTTGCAAGGAACCTTTTTTATAAACAATTTTCAAAAATCTTTAAAAAAATTCCGAAAATTACAAAAAAAATAATAAAATTCGGAAAATTAAAAATTAATTGCAATTTTCAAAAATCTTTAAAAAATTCCGAAAATTTCCAAAAAAATAATAAAATTTGGAAAATTAACAATTAATTGCTTAGTTGGACCAATAATGCTAGTTGGATTATTAAATTGCTTAGGTGGACATATAATGCTTAGGTGGCATTGAGGTGGCATTGACGTGGCATTGAGGTGGCATTAATGCCAAATGCCTCCTGTTATATATAATATAGATATATATATATATATATATATATATATATATATATATATATATATATATAATCTGATAAAACTAAAAAATAATCTTCTAGCTAATTTCTTTCAAACATTGCAAGTACAAATCTTCCGTCAACACGTTGTTCTATCAAATCTTTCATTATTTTTCCCGAACAAGTGTTGAGGAGGAGAATGTAAATATTTTTCAGTCTCATAAAACCTTGTACTTGCATGTTATCTAATGATGTTGTTTCTTCAAAAATGGTGGATACGTTTCTTGTTTAATTCTCTCATCGGACTCAAATTTGTAAAATTTCATCATTTCTAAAGTTGAGGGGGAGTTTCGTCAAGTTTCTTTCCAACAATGTTACTTTGCTAAACTAAAATGGAAGTTATGGGTCTTGGTTGAAAATGGTTAAGGTGGAAGGGTTATTCTTGTCAAAAGCGTAAACTAATTTTTACAAAACTCCCCACCTAACTATTCTTACACATTTACTACACTCATTTAATATTTTCAACCACCATATCCACGCCTAAGATTCAAAGTAAAATCTGTGCATTAAACTTGAATTTTGTAAGTGTAAATCGTTTCTTTGTGTGATTACAAACATAGGTTTTGAATCTTATTAAAACCCAACGGTTAGATTTTGATCTATGAGTGATTTAATGATCTATGCATACGCGTATGAACAAGAAATCATTATTGTGTGTTTATGATGAAATGGATAGTGTCAACGTGATTTAAATCAAGTTTTGTAAACATTATCATCAAAAAATTTCAACCCATAAAACGTTTTTTAAACACTTTCGAATTCTAGGGTTCATATGACAATTTGGGCGTTTTCACTTGTGAGTGTTTCAGGATAATTAGATGCTTAGGATATATTTGTTACATGTTTAATTGATTGAATTCTCCTTGGTATCATGCCCAGAAACAACCAAACTTGAGAATCAAGGTTTAGGGTTTAAGTATGAGTTAAAATTGGGTACTTTTGATACTAAGTGAGTTTTAAAACTTGTTGAAATGATCTCCTATTGCACCTAAGATAACACTGAAAGCATTTGGATGATTTCCCATGGTTGAAACTCTTACACGTAGGATTTGTAATTAGGGTTTATGTTTACGCCTAAAACATGTCTTACGCGTAACTGTTCTATACTTGTGATACAATGTGATTTTGAAAGTGATTGAAAACATGTTAATATGGGTGTTATGATTAAACTATTTCAGGCTTCTACGCGTACCAGATTGAGAATCAAGGTTACTTGTACAATTATGATTAAGGATCACCTTATGCGTAGATGTTACGCATAAGAGCAATCTTACGCGTAACTCTTACGCATAAGGGTCTACAATGGACTACGCATATCCTGTGAAGGATATGCGTAAACTTGGACTTCTATGCCTAAGGGCTACTCTTACGAGTAAACCTTACACGAAAGTCCTTAACCTAAGCCTACGCGTAAGCCTTATGCTAAGAGTTCACTTCTACGCGTAAGCCCTTCTTACGCCTAAGAGTGTCTCCTACGCATAAGCTTATGTCTACACTTAAGGCTACCAGGTTTACGCATAAGCTTACTTGCTTACGCCTAAGCCAATTTGTAACTTAACTTTTGAAATGTTACGCGTACAAACTTGTAATAAGTTACTCATAATGTCACAAAACCAAAATGTCACTAATAAGCTACAAAAGTTAAAACGTTGTGTGATTAAGTAAACTTTGGACTTTAACATACTCACGTAACTTATCACGTCAACTTTGGACTATTGGACCATATGTGACTTTGGACTCGTAACATTCATTAACATAACAAATTCAATAAATGGACAATAAAATTAACTTTTGACTAACATAATGTCTTTCGATATGTTGGTTCTTTTGTCTCAATACCTTTCAGATCATGAAATGGACGTCATCATGGAAAATCTCAACGCACCAAATGAACTCACAATGGAAGATATCTTCCCAACTGGTTACAACAAAACAATTGGAAAGAACAATCCCAGGGTCGATTTTGAGAACTTCACTTGCTCGGAATCATCATGCAGAGTTGTTGTGGATATCCTTAAAGTTCATCCCTACAATAATATGCTTACCAATTCAGCAACTGTACCTTAAATCTATATCCATCAATTCTGGCACACAATGGAAAAGATTGACGGTCAAGATGCTGTCAAAGTGACTCTCAACAACAAGGAAGTCACTGTCATGGTTGCAAATCTTCGTACTTTTCTTCTTCTGCCAACTATACAGCCTGCTGATTATGTGCCAACTCCTAATGAAGAGGCCATAATGCAATTCATGGTCGACATTGGATATGATGAAGCTGCCGGTGGCATCACCAAACACTCAACTGTCAATCTGAAGAACATTCCTCAACCTTGGAGGACATTGTACATTATGATCGCTAAGTCTGTGTCTGGAAGAGACAGCGGTCATGAACATCCTAAACTCATTCACTGCAAACTTTCTGGGGAATGTTCAACAAACAACACATTGACTATGCAAGCCTGATATGGGAAGATATGATGTCCTATCTCAAGAAGCCTGGTACAAAGGTTCCCTTTATCAGATACAAAAAGTTGTTGATTCAGAACATTCTCGGGCTAAATCAGGACATCCCCATGAGAATTAATGACCCCAAGAATCACTATGTATTGTATGAGCCAACATTAAACGTTGTTAGATTTAAGGATTCATCAACAAAGAATCAAGGTGCAGTGTTACTTGACTGTCTTCTCACTGACACAATCAAGTGTCTTCCTTCGTATCATTGATACCAAAAAGCGGTGAGAATAGGCAAAGTCGGGTTTATGGGTGAAAATACTTCTGTTGTTCCTATCAAGAAGACTAGAAGGTCAGGCAGCAATGGTAGTACTGGGAGCGCTCTTAAGTTTCCAAAGAGGCATCCAAGCTTCAAGAAAAAGGTCCCATCTCAGATCGCTCGTCCAAATGTCAAAACGGAACCTATTCCAGAAGACGACGATTTTGAAGCAACTAAGTCTGAAGAGGTAGTTTACTACTCCGAAACAGCTACAGATGAAACAACCTCACCGAGGTCAGAAGACAAACCACCAAGTCCTCAATCAAACAAAGGGAAGACACCAGTGGCTGAAGAAGAAGAAGAAAGTTCTGATGAAGATAAAGGCCCAAAGGATGAACAACAATTCCACAAAACTCTTAAGTAGCTGAGGATTGAGCATGCTGCTAAAGAATTCAACCTTCAGCAAACTAGAGGCCCTGGAGGTTCCAGTGGTGGAGCACAAATCACACCAGTTCTTGATGCGGTTAATCAACCCGATAAGGGAACTGGTACCACCACTACGGAATCTACATAGCAACAGCAACAAGAGTATGAAGTTCCGTTTGACTTTGAGGAAGAAGAACAGGAAAAGACTGAGAAGATCACAAATGAAGATGTGGAGAAAGTGGCTAAGGAAAAGGCTGAAGAAGAAGCTTGGGCTAAAGCTGATGAGGAAGAAAGGATTCAAATTGAAGCTAACGGTTTCATCCAAGACAATCCTGAACACAATCGTGAACAATCTTCTGAGCTACCTCAAGACCCATCCACAACTGAGTCATCATCTCACTCCTCACCACCACCATCGAAAGAAAAAACCACCAGATCATCATTCAGGTCAATCAAGAAACCCACTGATACATGGGCATCTCGTGCTAAGACCAAGATCATTAAGGCCGTTAAGCAAGCAAGAAGACGAAATGTGGTAAACAAAAAGTTGAATCAGCTTGCTGACAGGGTCAACTTACTTGGTAATGAGATGAACAATTTCATGGAGGAAAGAGATCAGATCAAGCAATTCCTCAACAGAGACATCAAAGGAAAAATGGACAAGCAGATTAGGGATTATACTCATCAGTTCCTTCTCGACATTGTCCCTGAAGTAACTAAAGAAATGTTTGCAAAACAACTTTACCCATATCTGAAGTCAATGCTCAGGTAGGGGTGGAAACGAGCCGAGCCCCTCGTGAAAAGCTCGAGATTGGATTGGTAAAAAGCTCGAACGAGCCGAGCCTAAACGAGCTCGAGCCCGAGCTCGAGCCTATATTAGAGCTCATTTAATAATCGAGCCCGAGCCCGAGCCCGAGCTCTATATACAAAGCTCGAATAGGCTCGCGAGCCCTAAACGAGCTTTACTAATATTATTATTTTTGATATTACATGAACTAAAGCCAGCGTGTACTGCACTTCCATAAATTAATTCATGAGGCGCGTCACCCTCTGACCCTTCCCCACTTGCAGCTCCACTAGCTACCAAATAAAGGATTACACATTCTTTGTTAGGTCACTAGTTTTACAAACACAAGTAATATAGAAAGAGATAAGGCGATTGAACAAGTAAAACACACACACACACACGATATAAAGAACGGTTAGGCGTAGATGTGTAATGAGAGAAATAACTTGAACAACCAACCTTCAAATGAAGGTTTACAAGAGTATTTATAGGAGGAAAGCTAGGGCAACACTCCTAGTTTCCATCTTTTCCTTAATGGACTAAGGCCTAGGCTTATGGGCCTTCTACATAAGCCTAAGGCTAATTGCAAACATAAAGGCCATAATAAAGCTAACTATTACATATTAATTACAAACACTTGATTATGGTTTAGGAGTGATTCCAACAATCTCCCCCTCAAGTGTTGGTGATGAACGGTGAAGGCGTTGATGTAATAGTAGCTATGACGTCTTCTGACATTCTTCTTTCTTGTGAGAAGAATTGCCTTGATTCAAACAATCTCCCCAGTGTAGAGAGATAGTTGTCTTTGAACAGTTATGCTTTGACGTCATCTTTAACTTTGTTCTTTGATCATTGTTCTTTGTGATGAAAGTGATAGTATGTTGTAGTCTGTATCAAGTCTGCCTCAGGTCTGCTTCGCTGCTCCAGTGTCTCCATGTCATTCTTCAACATGCTCACATGCTCTTTGACGTTGGAATTCAATACTGATGAAGTTCTTTAAATCTTTAACTTTGTAGATTCTTTGATTTGATGAAGAATCATTCTGATTGTTGTGTTGCTTTTGGATAGAACTTCCATTAGTGATGATGTTGGTGTGAGCATGAGAAGAATCTGCACGATCATCCCGCTCCGGAGCTTCCATAAGAAGAAAACATTTCAAACGGTTAGTAATAAGCGGATTCCGGCACTTACAAGTTTGAACTTCGAGAGTGTTAACAGCATAGTGTGAAAACCCAACTCTAATTCTTACAAAGGCCGTTCCTGAACTGGAGTCCCACAAGTGAGATAACGCGATGTACCGAAGTACATCTATAGTTCAGATGAGTCGCTGAGGTACACCGAAGCATCACCTCACGACTGTAGACCGTTTGAGACACACTCCGCGTAATCCACGGGGAGTTACCGAAGTGACCTGCTGTCAGGGTTGTTTGATGTTGACCCTGGCAGGAGTTTCCATTCAATCACTGAGGATCACAGATGTGAACCTCTCATAAATGTTCTCGACAGATTGCTAAGATCTGTGAAGGACTCGATAATGTACCACTGAAATTCTTATTGTTGAACGTCAAGTGATAAAATGTCAAGTGTACCTAAGAGATCTTTTGATGAATCTCGTGGCTCTAGACTCAATAGTGCGTTTTGGTTTTCCTGAGCGGAGACTAGGGAGAGGGTCTCCTTCTTCAATACCAGCGATCTCTAAGAGAAAGCCAATAGTTTTCATAGGGTTCCCTGTGAGAATGAAACAAGCTTCTGTTGAGAGAAACTTGAGTGGCTAAGAAGGTTTAGTGCATGCGTCACTGGGTCCATGACGACTTTTAATCTTCAATACCGGCGTCACTAAGTGACAACTAGTAGCATATGAATTGAACCCGGTGTCTGCCCTAAGTTGAATAATCTGGAGGGCTATTTCTTTTCACCCTTTTCTTTGCATTTCTTTTTTATTCTTTAACTCCTTCTTTCTTCGATTCTCATTTTCTCCTTTTTATAATCGTACCTAAGGACTTCTAAGTACTAACTATTTGTGATGTCCTTGGGTAGATCCCTCCGGCTCTGGCGGATCATAGGACGGTTATTCCTAACCTTAGTCACCTTATAACTCCATGAGTAACCTATGTTGCCATTAAAACCACTGTTGTGAAGAATCTCTCAAAGGGTTTGTAAATGAAAAACACGTTTGAACAACTGTGAGAGATAAGATTTTGCATAAATACTCCCCCTCTACATGTGCTTTAAGAGTTTTAACGGTTATTTGCACAGTGAGGAAAGAGCGCGCACTTTTTGAATTGATCCACTCAAGATAGACAATCTCCCGCGAGACACGGTTACGTTGCATAGTTAAAGAGTTACATTGAAAGCTTTTAGGTGAAAACTAGCTCTAATAACTACCTTGAAGGTGTAGACAAACCTCGAAAGGTTGTCAAACCCGTCAGAGTTCATGTCTACCAAGAGTTTCTCGAATGGTACATTCTACTCGGACAAGTCCTTTGCGAGACACGTTTACATTACTAGCGAACTAGCATGAAATTATTACCCGTCCAGGACAAGTCTTTTTGAGTTACTAACAGTTTAGTACCGTCAATTCGTCTGTTAAGTCTATTACATAAAGATTCATTTGCATTTACACAACATATTTCTTATCACATAATTTTCTCCCCCTCAAAAATGGCATATAAAATGTTATTTTTGAAATGTTGACAATAAATATGACCATTTCGAGTGTTGCGGGAAGATGACCACTATGAACAATTTGTGAACAAAGTTTTAACGCAAATACTCCCCCTCAATAAGTGATATAAATGGTTGAGGTTTTGAAAATCATACGGGGAAGTACTTGTCCTTTTGAGCAAAACCTTGAAAAATGAAAGGTTTGATAGGTTTTATTCAAAAGTAAGAAGCTTTCGCTCCTTTTATAAGGATTGTGGCACTGAAGCGTACCACAGGGTCCTTTCTTGACAAGAACGGGTTGTACACTGTTATGTGTGCACAAGCCATTGACATATATAATCACACATCCAAATTTATAATGAAAGAAACAATTCAAGGGGTACCAGGAAGACCAGTGATGTTGCCAGGAGTGCGAACAGGGCGTTGATAGCCGGTGATGTTAATCCTGGGTCGACCACCAACAAAGCTTTCCAACGTTCTGAACTGATCCCTTCGAAACAACCTTTCATCAATTATTCTGATGATCCTCCTCACATCCCTTCGATCCTGAGAATTCCATCGCTTAGGAGACCCAATCTTTTGTCGTATATCCTTCAACCTATAAGCCAATCCATCCCTAACCATCTTCAAAGTGTGATCCCCAAACTTGTGAAGATAACTGCACGTCATTAAGCAATTTCGTTGAAGTTCACTGCGGTAAACGACGCCGAATGGTTTGCTGATGAGTGTATATTGTGAGAGCTGGTTGATGTCGGGAAGATCTAGCTGAGGTGGTGTGAAGTTGACACGGGTCTGATAAGATTCAACTGCCAGCTAAAGATCTTCTACACGTTCCTTGATGACTATGCGTCTGATGAAGATGAGCAGTGACTTGATGAATTCACATTGTACTTCGGTTGAAAATTGCGTCATGCGACCTTGTACTTTAGCAAGGTACATGTCTTCAATGTCGTTGATAGACAAATTCTCAAAGTCAGCTTCAGAGAAAGCATAGTCCCTTTCATCTTGTCGTTTGACCACAATATTCTTAAGGAAGGTGTAGTCCCACTTAGATGACAGAACAACATGTTTGATGGCAACTATATCCTTAGTACTGAACACTGCATGTTGAGACTTCTGAACCTGCAGCTTCGGTAGTAGATTCTTCGGCGTTCCGGCCAATGATGAATCCCGTACATTGCATCTCGGTCGTATGCTTCCACGTTGTTGGAGAACAAGTGATTAGCTCTTTCCTCGATAGCTATGCAGTTTGAGTATATGGCTGCTGGGAATGGAAGTGTCAAAGATGTAGCGTATTTCCTTGATCCATTGCCACCGTGTAGAAGAAATTCCAGGTCTTTGTTGAAGAAATATCTGAATGGAATCCTAGGTTCAGCTGTTTGGCCAATTGTTGGTAGAGGTTTTGACCAGTCGGTGTAATATGGAGGGTTGTCCCGTTTAGTGAAGTCGACGTTTGCTTCTGGGTTGAGCCAATCCATGTTGTTAGACATGGCTCGAGCAATGTTCTCAAGGTGATATTCGACCTCGATGGCACTTTCGGAGCTGTATTTTAACAGTTGAAATGCTTCATTCTTGATTCGCCTCAACTCGGATTTCGTCATCTTCTTCACATGGAACTTTTCTTGCAAAAGTTTTGCATGCTCCAATGTATTACCGTCTACCAAATCCTGACCTTCTTCAGGGTAGGGAGTGTTGTTAACAAGAGTAGAGAACCATTCAAATTCATCAGTTTTATCGTCATCTAGCCATGATACGACGTCAACCATGGGTGCCTTCTTCTTCTTCTTTTTGGAAGGCCTAGATGATGATTCTGGTTTCTGAACTTGTTTGGGAGAGGTGGGTTGTTGTAGGGGCTCAAGGACCTCTTCATCGTCACCACCCACATACTCAAAGTGATCACCGGTTTTCTGAGTCAGGGGTGGTAACTCGGAATCGTCCTGAGGTTTATCTGTAGAAGAACGAGGAGGGGACCTTTGTTGAGCAGGAGTTCGTAGAGGAGGGGGTTGCATAGACGAAGATTCACCAGACTGCTTCTGACGTTTAGGTGCAGAGTCCTTGTCCGTATCATCGTCATCTCTTGGTCGTTTGGGTTGATCGGCTGACTCCTTGCAAGATGATCTGAGTTGAAAGTCAAGTAGACCTTCGAAAAATTTAGCTTCATCCGAAGTAAACGTTCCAGATCGCTTTGACATTTGCATCACCAGTTTAGCGAGTAACTCAAATTCAGAAAGATCAGCTTCTTTGGCCATTATATGTTTAACCAATGCGACGATGTTTGGAGTGAGTTGTCTGGAAAATACTTCTCTAGTCACACCGGGGACAGTGTCGAGAAGAAACTTGTGAGTATATTCTCTTGCCGTCTTCTCCAAATCCTTTGTGACTTTAGCAGTGATATCCTGAAGGTACTTGTGAGTGTAGCCTTCAATCATGCTGTTCAGTTCCTCTTGACGATGATTTTTCATGAATTCCTGAATAAACTTCCTTTCTCCTTTCATCTTTTCATTCTCGTCATACAGATGTTGTATGTGATCAGCAAAGAAATTCAACTTCATGTTGAGCACGTCTTTCTTTCTGACTTGTTTGACAGCATTCACAATTCGTTTATGAGTGTGAGAAATCCAAGAACGAGGTGGTTTCTTCACTGATTTGGATGATGATTTGGTTGATTTCTTTGATGGTGGTGGTGATGAATGAGAAGAAGAGTCCGATGAGGATGAGACGTGAGGAGACTCGGGGTCCTTGGGCGGTTCAGAAGTTTCCTTTTGTGATCGTGTAGGACTTTCCAGAAGCAACTTGTCATAATCAGCATCTTTATCTTTCTCAGACTTCTCAGTTTTAGGTTTCTCAAACTCATATTCGATAGTATCCTCCACAAGCTTTTGTTGTTGCAGGAGAGTGGTGGCACCAGATCCCTTATCGGGTCGATTAACCGCATCAGGATCTGGTTGAGAGTGGGCAGCACCACTTGATCCTCCGGGGCCACCCATTTGGTCTTTTGCAAATTCTTCAGCCTTTTGAAGGTGTCTAACGAATTTAAACTTCTTCCTGTAAGATTGATCCAGTAGCTCTTCTTCTTCTTCAGAGCTCTCATCATAGGGCACAAGTGCAGGAGTCTTCCCTTTTTCCTTTTTCAGCTTGAGGACTTAGAGGTTTTGGTACTGAAGGATTGTCATCCTTTGCAGTTTCAGAGTATGTAATCTCTTCATCTGTGTCAGTACCTTCAGAGCTTTCGTCCAAAAGCTTTCTTTGCGGTTCGGGCTTAGGGATTGGGATGGGAGTAGCTTCCTTAGAGGGAACAATCCTCTTTCTTGAAGGGTTCCTCTTGGGGAACTTCCTTTGACTCTCTGTGCTAACTGCACTTCCAGCACTTCCTCTTCTAGTTCTCCGAGTAGGAGTTCCTGAAGGTTTTTCATCAAGATGACCAACTTTGCCTTCTTTTACTGCTACTAGATACCTTTTGTACGTTTCAAGCTTCTTGAGTTCTTTAGATAGAAGGT
>BPTQ01000006.1:53199224-53233149 GCA_019973895.1 Chrysanthemum seticuspe | reverse complement strand
GATCATTAAATTGCTAGGAAAAAAAACAAAGTATTTAAAATCATGGATTAAGAGTGGTTAAGGGTTAACTGTTAGGAATTAGAAATTCCAGGTATTAAAGAGTCGGTCACCTCAAGTATATGTAATCGTTAGAAAGCTCGTAGTCGTAGTATTCTTTAAGTTAAGTAGTATTTAGTTAAGTAACACCGTGGAGGACGGACGGGTCTTTACCCACTGTATGCCTGATCCACAGCCCGATGTGTGGCGTTTTATGTAAGACTATAAATACTCTCTACCTTGCAAGGTAGATAGTTGGAGCTCATAATAATATCTTTCACTTTCTCTCACTAAGTTCCCTAAACCTCTAACTTTTCTCTCTAGAATTCCATCGTATACGCCCACTTTGTGTTATGGTTTGATGTGTATGTAAAAGTCCAATATCTTACAATTGGTATCAAGAGCCAAGGTTAGATCATATCTTGCACATCTTTGAATTTCTAGTGGTTTTTAGGTGTTTTTGAGTTTGAAAAAGTTTAGTGGTTTGTGCATCATTTGGTTAATTTCTTGTGTTAAAGCTTGGATTTTGTTAGTACTTTTATGTTTAGAATCATCACAAGTGTTTAGGTTTTCATTTGGTAAGCTTGAATCATCTTGGTTGGGTTGTTTTTGGATTGAAAAGTGATGTTTGTGAAGTTTTCTTGCTAGCGACTTGACCTACGGATTATTTTCCTTGTAGCGACTTGCTTTACATTTTTGTAGCGAGTTGCAGTTTTTGGAGCTAGCGACTTAGGCTTAGCGACTTACAATACAAGTAGTGGACTCTCCACTACGAGTAGCGACTTGGTGTTAGCGACTTGATGAGTAGCGAGTTGCTATTTAGCGACTTGATTCCTTAGCGACTTGAATCTTAGCGAATTGCTGCCAAAATTTTGCTAGCGACTTGAGGCTTAGCGAGTTACTAGTTAGCGACTTGCCTTTGTTTAGCGACTTGGGACTTTAGCGACTTGGTGGTATAGCGAATTAGGTGTTAGCGACTTGGTGCATTATCTTATAGCGACTTGGTTAATTTTTACGAAGAAGAGGTTTGACCAAAGTTGACTTTTTACGTCAAAACTTCAAACGGCCATAACTTTTGATCCGTAACTCTGTTTTCAGCGAAATACATGTCAAAACGACCGGAATAGCCTGAATACTGTGAGGTTTCGCCATGATGTTGTGAAATGAATTTTTCGAGGCCCAAATCCTCTCCGAAAGGAAGTTATTGAGCTTTTAAGTTTTTAGACCTAAATTTCTCCATAAAATCGTGCAACAACCAACCCAAATCACAACCAAACAACATCTCTGCTTATCCCACAAACAATCATAAGACCTAACACACAATTTTCTATCATTGTGTCGATCCATCAGTCGTCTTAACACATTCCATTGGTCATTGCTTAACGGTTTGGTCTTGATTTTAGTAAAATCCCGCGAAAGATTCTATTTCTCGGTTTAAATCATAGACTTGTAAAATCCCGTGCATTCTACCACATCATGTCTTACTCTACTGACCCAGTGATTTCAGAAGTGCTTAAATTGTATGATGCTGTGGATAATAATGATAATGGATGCTACACTGAACGATTAAAGATGTTTGAATTAAACAACGAGGATGTGAGATCTTCATGTTCTGAGTACAATGAGAATGAATTGCACCTGCTACAGAATGCCATGCAAATGGAATGCAGCATTGAGCCCTATCAACTACTTCATCTGCACCTCATACAGTTGTTATCCATAGCTGGGGATCGAACATGTAGTGCTCTTTTCCGCCAGGACTTACCTACATTGACAAGAAGCTTGCTGTTGAACTTAGAGCATTTAAAGCTGCAACTTACCAATGAAGAAGTTCAAAAGGATGGTTCCAGTGCAACTCTTCAAGTAATCTACAAACAATTTCAGCCATTCATCAGTGGGGAATATTCAGCAGATTACGATCAACACTTGACTGGAATTTCCTTCAAAAAACATACTGGAATGGAAATTCAGGAATTCATTGAGACATTTATCCAACTCATGGATAATGTGAAAAAGTACATTGAGGAAACTGCACAAAAGGATGAAAAAGTGAATGAGTGTCAGGTACAGTTGAGAGATTGTTGTGATAAGTTGGGTAATGTATATGTGGAAGAATCGGGTGTTGCTGAATGCAGAATGTTAGAGAAAACAAATAATGATGAGTCGGACAATGCTAAAATAGAATCTTCATGCTCATGTTCACAAGAGAGAGAGGTGCACCAGTCACAACCCGTGCAAGCTAATGCAAAGGAACGCTCCATGGAAGCTTCGGATGTACCCAAGATAGAGATGCACCGGACACAACCTGTGCACGTTAATGCAGAGGAAAGTTGCATGAAAGTTTCTGCAGTACCTAGGTATGCATCTTCTTCTCAAAATGATGATTATGAATTGCATGAGTACACTGCATTTGTGCCTGATGATTCCTTGACCACTGAACTCAATACCTATAAGGATCAAGTTGCCATATACGAACAGCGTGCTAAGTTTGAACTTACCACTCGTGAGCTGGAGATGGATATCCAAATGCGTACAATTATTAGAAAAAGTAATTTTAGAAAAGAAGTATTAAAACAAGAGTTAAACTCCTTACAAGAAAAGCTTTCCAAAACTGCTAAGCAAAAACACGAACTTCAAGAAAATGTTAAAATGCTTAACCAAGAATTCAAGGCTAAGGAATCAAAACTTTTGAATGATTTTTCCAATCTAAAAACTTTGAAAAACAAGCTTGAAAATAAGTTGTACGTACAAGGGAATACCATTCAAACTGCTCACATGATCACTAAGCATCGAGTCTTAAGCGATAAGCATAGCATTCCCCTTTTTGAGGAACCAAATCCAGAGGTAATTAAAAAGGCTAGAAATGCTCATAAGGTGCTTTATGATGGTAATGAAATCCTTAAGCCTAGGCAGAAACCTAGTTGCGTTAAGTACACTAAGGAAGATAAGAAATCTGATGAAGTCACTAGGGAGAAAATGAATAAGAAGTTAGAAGATCCTTAGTGTAAAAAGAATAACATAACGATCAAACCCCATAATTACACTAAAGAAAATTGGATCTCCTTGAACAAGTTTAAGCCTCAGACTCTATTAACCCCTGAACAAGTGTTCTGGAAAAAGGATTTAGATAAGCAAAAAGCAGAGAATCTTGTTGTAACGAACCCTCCCCTTAGGAAAATGCCTAGAGCGACTATGTATCCTCCGAATACACCAATGCATCTTGTTCCTAGAACAATTGCCACTAAAAGCAAGACCTTAATTAGTCAATATGTTATCTTTCAACTATTTGTTGATTTTGAGAAAACTTGCAACAAAAGGATCACACCCACTGGTATTACTGAAGGAGAAAGGGGTTTTGAGCAAACTAAAGAATGTTATTTAACTGAAGTCATGCCTTTCTTTAAACAACTAAAAGATCATTTTGAGAGTCTTAAAAAAGGAATGAATTCAGACATTAAAGAAATGGAAAAGGAATTTGATGCAATGATTGTTGAGGTTAGTGATTATGAGAGAGAATTAAAATATAATGAGATTGAGAGGAAGAACTTGCATACACTGAATGAGAATCTGATTTCTGAATGTATTGCTCAAGATTTGTTTTTCACTGCTACAAATTGTTCCATTAATGCTTCTCAATTTCATGAATTATCTGTTGCTCTGAAAGTCTCCCATGATCGTGTCATTGAGCTTGAAACAACAAATTCAAAATTGCATGAGAAAATAGAACAGGATGATCATGATAACTTGGTCAAACATTATTCTAAATTAGAAGTTGAACATCTTGCTTTGCAATTAAAACATCAACATCTCAAAGAAAATGTTAAAACCTCAAATATCAAGACATCCTCTGATTCTCCTGAGTTTGATGCAGTTTTTGAAATTAGCAAACGTGATGAACAAATTCGAGCTCATTATAACACGATCAAAAAATTGAAAGCCCAAATTTCACAACTGAAAGGTGAAAAGAAGGATGTGACTGGTTCCCATATGCCTCCACCTTTAGATTCTCAGAATTTCCAACTTTAAAACATAATTGATAACTTGAAAAAGGAAAATGATTGTTTTAAAGCTGAAATTTCAAAGGTTAATGATCAAAACAAAGAGTTATGTGATTCATTTAAAGTTAATCATGATAAACAAATTGAAAAGATAACTTCTTTACTTAACGATATTGAGAATCTGAAGCGTGAGGCGAAAGGAAAGTTGCCAATCCCCAATTGCAAATACTCTGTTCCTAAGGTTTCTGCTTGTGATAAATATGCTATCGATATGTTATATATTCCCCCGCCCATTAGGAATAATGAACTTGCACATAAAGCATATCTCTCACACCTTAAGGACAGTTTGAAGGGTCTCCGTGAGATTGTTGAAGATGAAAGATTAGAAAAACCTTTTGATAGTACTATAGCCTATGCCTGCATGGATGCCAAACGATCTCAGGAACTCTTAGAGTATGTAATTGTCACAAGTCCGAAATCTAGCAATAGGCGAGATAGAATAGTTGTGCCTTGCTCCATGCCTAAAGCCAAGCATGTGACCCTTGATATGCCTTGTTTCATGTCAAAATTTAAGCAAGCAACCTTTGATGTGCCTCCTAGAATTTCAGATCCCAGCACTTCTAGACCAGAAATGCAGAAAGTAGTGAAACCATGTAATGTTCCCATCGTTACTTCTACAGATGTTAAGATTGACACTAAAGTTAGCGGGTCAAAACCTATAAGCAATACAAAGAAGGATAGGATTTCGCAAACTAAAAGTGTTAATGATAAGGAAGTGAAAGAACACCATAGGGACAAGAAGTTTGATTTGAACAAAAAGAATCGTGTTAGTTCTAGTATTAGCTCTAAGCTTACTGAAATTAATTCGAGGCCTCATGCTGTCTGCAAAACATTTAAAAAATGTTTATTTTCTGGTAATCATGATAAATGTGATGTGTTATTTCTGAGGTCTAAGATTCATAACCCAGTTAAGAAAGTTTGGAGAGCAAAACAGATTAAGCAATCCTGGAAACCTACAGGGAATGTGTTTACAAATGTAGGATTTCAGTGGAAGCCCACAGGTCGAATATTTACGAATGGCAAACCTTACCCCTCAGCTAGATCCACTATGCCTAGAATAGTGCCTGTTAAGGTTTGGAAGCCAACTGGTAGAATAATCCCATCAAGCACAAAATGTCATTTGACTAAGTCCGATGCTTCTACTAGTTCAGCTCCTAGGAATAATGCCATTGCATCTAGGGTTTCTGCTAATTCAAAGATTGTTTGTGCTAACCAAAAGGAACCCATCAGCACGTGGGAATCCAATGTTTCCAATTCTCTGTCTTCGTCTGTTGTCCAAAGCAGGTCGTACAAATCGTCCCTTGGTATTTGGATTCGGGCGGCTCTAAACATATGACTGGGCTCTTAACAATGACGTCTGTTCAAATTAGTTCAGGCCTCGTACTTCATCATTATGGCGTCTGCAGATAACACTTCAGGCCCCGTTCCTTATAGAAAAGAAAAGTGTACGCTCTTCTGTGCGCTTTATCTTCAGCTAATGAGAAATTCTCTCATGAATGGCCATACTCATCTACATTCTTCATCAACAAGCTTCATGTTTTCCACACTCATTCAGTCATCAAGTGGATCTACGTTCATTGGTGTATACTCTTATTCACTTGTTAAATCAAAAATGGCAACTTCAGATGCAATTTTTGAGGGGGAGAAGAGTGAATATACTACATGATGATGGATGTTTGAATAATGGTTATACGACTTAATTTTTGATGATGATGAGTGTATATTCTTTTTGATGAAGAGTGAATATACTAAGGATAACTGGGATTCATTGTTTTGAATTTTGATGACTCTCCTCCAACGCCTAATGCTTCACTTACTAAGGATAAATGGGAATCAATGTTTGGGATTCATTGTTTTTCAAAGATATGTTTGATGAGTACTTTCAACCTCCGACGAATGTTGATCATCCAGCTTCTGAAGCTCATGCTCCGGTTTCTATTGACTCAACTGGTTCACCATCTAAGAAGTACTTCTTGGAATTCTCAAGAAACCTTATCTCCAATTACTTCACAAGGCGTTGATAACGACTATCATGATGTTGTAGTTGCACTATTGAATAATGATCCGCTCTTTGGTATATCTTTGCCAAATCTTCACGGATTATTGTTCATGAATAATGATCCACTCTTTGGTATTCCTTTGCCAAATCTTCACAGATTATTGTTCCTCTCATGGTGCACGTTATAAATCAACCACATGAACATTAAGGAAAATGACTACCTCATCCGCTCGAAAACATTATTGGTGAATCTTCCAGATCAGTTTCTACATGTATACCTTAAGGAAGAATGCATTGATGTTGAGGAATCATTTGCTCTGGTTCATTCAGTGGGTCAATGTACATCCGATTGTATGTTTATTCACGTGTTGGACATTTGACACAAATTGATTACTTCAGAGTTAATCATTTATCACTTATTTGAGATTGAAGTTAAATTTCAAAGGCGTGTTCTTATTTGATAACTTGCTCGGTTCTAAGAATTTTAAGTTGAAGACTTGGTTTATCTAGTTACCAGCTGTCGGGATGGATGGTTGAAGATCTGGTTTACTATCACTTTAAGGAGTTACGTAGTTTTACTTAGTGACACACGAATATGACGTTGTGGATAATCGCAAGAGGTGTTAAAGTCTCATACTTTGGTTGAGTATTGAGTACTTAGAGATTTGCTTGAAGCATAAATTCTCGACACTGTTCTTCCAACATTAGCGCAAGCTTAAGATGCAAATGCAAGGAATTCTTCTTCAGTTTCAAGTTTGGTATATCAGGTTTTCTTGATCAGTGGTCACTTCAAATTGTCTACATATGGGTTGATAAAGATAGTCAGAGAGAGTTTCTATCGCAGTGGTCCTATGGCTCCTGGACAATCCAGTTCTGGACCCTCTCTTCAAAACAGTCCCATTGGTTCATCCCTTGTACCAAATCCCTCTCCAACAGCTCCATATGTACCTCCATCAGAAGATGATTTAAGGAAATTGTTCGATCCAATGTTTGATGAATACTATGAAACAAATGCTGATGAAATGTCAAATCCATCAACAGAGGCTGCTCATATCCCTGTGAATGAAGTCAACCCTTCAGTCTCAATCTCATTAAGTCAAGAAGCGCCTGCTGCTGATCACTCAGTCTCATCAACAAATCATCAATCTTCGATTGTACATCATGGAACTGTGTCTGGCATCAATGATGAAGTTAATCCCTTTGCTACTCCTGAAGATGCTCCATTTGAAAACATATTTGCTCCTGAATCTTCATTAGAACCATCTTCTTTAGGAGACATCGACTCTGCTACTTCAGTCCCTCAACAACTACCACATGAACACCTCAAAAAATGGACTCTCGATCATCCATTAGACAACATCATTGGAAATCCCTCTCGTCTAGTATCCACACGGAAACAACTTGCAACCGATGCCTTATGGTGCTTCTTCAACTCCGTACTCTCTAAGATCGAACCAAAAAATGTCAAAACCGCCATGAATGAAGATAGTTGGTTCAATGCCATGCAAGAATAAATTCATGAGTTTGATCGACTTGATGTATGGGAGTTAGTACCTGCTCCAGATTGTGCTATGATTATTGCTCTAAAATGGATCTTCAAAGTGAAACTTGATGAGCATGGTGATGTGTTGAAGAACAAGGCTCGATTAGTTGCTAAAGGATACTGTCAAGAGGAGGGTATTGACTTTGAAGAATCTTTTGCTCATGTTGCTCGAATCGAGGCAATCAGAATCTTTTTGGCTAATGCTGCTAGTAAGAACATGGTAGTCTATCAGATGGATGTAAAGACGGCATTTCTGAACGGAGATCTTAAAGAAGTCGTCTACGTCAGCCAACCGGAAGGATTTGTGAATCAAGAGCATCCTACTCACGTTTATCGTTTGAAGAAGGCTCTTTACGGTTTAAAGCAAGCTCCAAGGGCATGGTATGATACGCTATCAAAGTTTCTTCTATCTACCGGATTTAGTAAAGGAGCAGTTGATCCAACATTGTTCACCAGGAAGTCAGGCAAACATTTAATTCATGTTCAAATTTATGTTGATGATATTATCTTTGCCTCGACTGACCCCAATGAATGTGACCATTTTTCAAATGAAATGGGTTCAAAATTTCAAATGTCAATGATGGGACAAATGTCATTTTTCTTGGGATTACAAATTTCACAAAGTCCCGGAGGCATCTTCATAAATTAATCTAAATATGCAAATGAGATTTTAAAGAAATTTGGATTTGATTCAAGTGACCCTGTTGACACTCCCATGATTGAACGAACTAAACTAGATGAGGACCACTCAGGGATCATGGTAGACCAAACGAAATATCGTAGTATGATTGGATCCCTGATGTACCTCACAGCTAGTAGACCAGACATCTTGTTCTCTGTTTGCATGTGTGTTAGATACCAGGCTAAGCCTACTAAAAAGCACCTTGAAGTGGTTAAACGGGTCTTTCGGTATCTCCAAGGAACCATCAATATGGGACTTTGGTACCCGAAGGACACCGGTATGTCACTAACAGCCTATGTAGATGCTGATCATGCAGGGTGTCAAGATACTCGTCGAAGTACATCTGGAGGTGCTCAGTTTTTGGGTGATAAACTTGTGAGCTGGTCTTCAAAGAAGCAAATGAGTACTTCTATTTCCTCTACAGAGGCTGAATACATAGCCATGTCATCCTGTTGTGCTCAAATCTTATGGATGAGATCTCAATTATCTGACTATGGCTTTGAATTCAAAAAAATCCCTATGTACTGTGATAATAAAAGTGCTATTGCTCTCTCATGCAACAACGTTCAACACTCAAGAGCAAAGCATATCGACATTCGACATCATTTCATCAGGGAACAAGTGGAAAAAGGTGTGGTAGAACTCTATTTTGTGAGGTCTGAATATCAGTTAGCAGACATCCTCACCAAAGCTCTTCCAAGAGAACGTTTTGAGTTTATTCTTCCACGTCTTGGCTTGAAAAGCCTTCAACCAGAAACACTCAAATGTCTTCAGGAGGAAGACGAGGAGTAAAGGTCTATCTTCATATATCTCTTGTAAATATTTATTCGAAAAACAAAATACAAAATTATAAAACCTTCAAAAAATCAAATAGAAAAATATAAAACTTTCAAAACCCATAAAAAAATAAAAAAAAAAAAAAAAAAAAAAAAAAAAAAAAAAAAAATTGAAAAATTCGAAAAAACTTCAAAAAAATATTGTCATTTTGTCATGCTTCTCTCGATTCGATAATATCTACGGTCTTGATGTTGTCATTCAAAGAATGACACGGGACTTTAGATGTTGTTCGAATTTTTATATATAAAAAAATAAATAATAATAAAAAAATTATTTTTGGGAGAAAGAGAAACAATGGTTTATTGTCATTTCAGGCAGTAACCCGCTTTTCAAAGAAAGAACAGAGCCATTCTTTATCATGTTTTCAATATTCAATGCTCTTATTCTATAAACATTTATCTGCTGAAAACTAACTGCTTTGAAAAATAACTCGGTCTCTATTTTTGATAATCATCAGGACTTATTTGTCAAAATCTCTCTATCTCTCAATCAACAACCTATGTCATTGATTGAGGGGGAGAATGATTTCAATTAAATTAACAAATTATTTGGCATTAAATTGTTTTCAAAAGATATTCATGCATGTTTTACCAATGGAGTTTTTAAAGTCTTAAAATCCGATCCTTATCCGATCCTTATCAGTTAAAACGCTTTCATAATCAAGTCACAATTCTCCTTAAAAGCTTTCAAAATCAATTTAAATCTATAAGAGATCACAAATCTCAAATGATTTGATAATTGTGATCGGGGGAGAATTTGTGATTTAAATTGGACTTAAACTGAGGATTCGGTAAATGGTTTTACAAGGATGTACATGTTATCCTCCCCGCATGTGACAAACGATTTCAAATTTTCCATTCACATGTTGAGGGGGAGCATCTATCTTACACCTATGACTTGAAACGTGATCATTTATCTCAATGTGCAGGTTCCCTCTAGTATGTGCAAAACTCCTTTCAAACCTCGAGGCACATATTGAGGGGGAGCAAATTTATGGAAACCTCATCCTTCCCGGAAATGCTATATCTACTTGATTTGATCAAGGAAGTGATGGTGATATCTTTTAGAAAAATGGTAATCAAAGAAGTAATTTCTTCCTCTTGCCTCCGTGTGCAAAACGATTTCAAACATTTGATGCACATGTTGAGGGGGAGCACTTATTCTAAAAATATCAAAAACAATTCAGGTACAAAATGTTTTGATAATATATCACAAGTATCTGGATTGATTTTCAAATGGTTTTCAATTGATTCCAATGGCAGATGAACAATACCAAATAGACCGACCAACTTTACTTTATGTACAGTGATATAAGGATGATAAGGTTAGGTATTGGTTCCCATGATCCACCAGAACCGGAGGGATCTACCCAGGGACAATCCACTAGTTAGTGTAGAAGTCCTTAGGTATGATGATAAAAGGAGAAAAGTGAGATATGGGAAGAGTGCGGACTGAGACAGAGCAAGTACTGGAACAAACCCAACAAGGTTCTTGCAATGAAGTCTCGGTAAGCACTGAAGGGGTTGAAGAATTAAAAAGAATTGAATGAGAAAAGGGTGAAAACAAATAGCCCTCCATTTATTCAACCTTAGGGCAGAAACCGGGTTCAATTCATATGCTACTGATGGTAACATCGGTATTGAAGGCAAGACGTCATGGACCCAGTGACGCACTGTACTTCAACTTTCCAAACCACTCAAGTTCCTCTTAAAAGGACTTGTTTCATTCTCACGGGGAACCGACATTATCTATCGACTTTCTCTTAGAGATTGTTGATATTGAAGAAGGAGACCCTCTCCCTAGTCTCCGGCACAGGATCCAAATATGCACAAATGGAGTCTAGAGCCACGAGATCATCAATAAATCTCATTAGGACACTTTCAATGAAGACTCTCTGTTTCACACAATGTGGAAAGAGAGATTATATCTTGAGTCCTACGCATTATCCTTGTGGTTTTGCCTGAACATCCGAGTGATATGTGAACATATTCACAGTGAAGATGGAAAACCTTCTGGAGCCAACATCAAACAAGCTCCTGGTAGGTGGCATGTGAGATCTATTATATAGATCAACCATGTGACAACTGAACAGAAACAATGGGGCGATTCAATCTCTTGAATCAATCCTGGTTCAGGTTATGGATTGACGGATACCTTTGAAAAACCGGTCTTTGTGCTTAACAACTTTTTTCTTTAGCACATCGACCGTGTACTCATTTTTCAAACCAAAAGGTGTTTTTATGATTGATAATTGATTTTCAATAAAACCTTCGTTGTATTGCAAAAACAATTTCTATTGAGCAATACACGATTGTTTTTCAAATCTCTTTTCATCAATCAGTGACTTAAAATTCGCTGGTTCACTCACTCCGTGTTGTCTTCTTTGAGACGCTCCGGTTTGGGAACAGCTAGAGCAGCTGCGAAACCCTGTCAAGGAAATTCTTCGGAATGATACCTGATCACAGGCAGTACTTGTACTGATCAACGGGGAACCGTGGGCCGTGTACCTCAATTCAACGAAAGTGATCAAAGACACTTTCGTGCGATTTATTGCTAACTGTTGTATGCAGGTATACCCGACGTTTGCAGCTGATCAGAATGAAGCGGTCAATCCATAGCCGCATGCTCACTTAACACATTCATCTCAAAAGAAATCATGATTAGTGCATCAATGACTCTGATATTTTCACTCCATGCTTCTGCTACGCTGCTGCCAATATCATGAATCAACTAAAGCTTCCGCTACTCTGATGAGAAGATATCATAATCCAGAATGTGAGCATGTCGGTCCGAAAGTCACAACATCACATAATACCAACACCACAATGAATGTCTCAGAGATTTTTGATTGCTGATGATCTCAAAAGCTGGCTCAAATTTATTATCACGTGGATCAGTAAAAGACCTCCACTTGGAGTAACCAAACATGCAATGTGAAGAATCAATGACTACGAGCTTAGGAGCAAAGGACTACATCAAGAATGCAAGAACAATTTTTTTAATGTAATATCTATTTGTATTCAATGTAATTTTGGAACATGATTGAGGTGACCTCCCTTAGGGGGAGATTGTTAGGAATTAGAAATTCCAGGTATTAAAGAGTCGGTCACCTCAAGTATATGTAATCGTTAGAAAGCTCGTAGTCGTAGTTCTTTTAAGTTAAGTAGTATTTAGTTAAGTAACACCGTGGAGGACGGACGGGTCTTTACCCACTGTATGCCTGATCCACAGCCCGATGTGTGGCGTTTTATGTAAGACTATAAATACTCTCTACCTTGCAAGGTAGAGAGTTGGAGCTCATAATAATATCTTTCACTTTCTCTCACTAAGTTCCCTAAACCTCTAACTTTCTCTCTCTAGAATTCCACTTATACGCCCACTTTGTGTTATGGTTTGATGTGTATGTAAAATCCAATATCTTACATATCTAATACAATAAACTAAACCGACTATACAAGACTAGCAGTGGTTACATATCATTATCCGTGGTTACACTCTTCTACTAGCCGCGGTTTGTCTTCATCCGTGGTTACATCCTTCTGTCCGTGGTTATATCAAACCTGTCCGTGGTTCCAGTACTTAGAGTAATTCTTGATCCAAGGAACCTAAAACCCAACAATCCTCCCCTAAACTTGATACATTCCAACAGAATTTTCAAGTTTCCTTTAAGCTCAAAACATCTGAATTGGAGGATGTAGTCAAACACTTACTAGATTAAAGAAGTTTCTCATACGTCAGCAACAAATTGTAAGCTTGACCATCATAGGGTAACAACATCTTGATAATACCAGGCTTCAACATCTGAGCAATAATTCCTGGATGCTTATTCAGTTGAGGATAATCACCTTCTACAAGCATATGAATAACCTTTCCAGAAACAGTTAAAACATGAACTCCACAAGTTTGATATAAAAACCATCTTGTAACATGACCATTGTAGAGTCCTTGCCATTCAGGTTCATCATGAGTAGGTTCAAATAGAATCTTCAAGTGATGATAAACCAGTCTCTCATGATAGTCATTTGGATGTACTTCACCAAACTTATTCTTGTAAAGTATCCAAAGATTCATCAAATCATCTCTTTTAAAATACTAAAGCATCTGTGAAAATTTATTATACTCATATACTTCATTGTTGAGTCTTTGAATTTTACACACTCCTTCACTTCCATCTTTAAGCTTAAACTCATAAGAAATAATTTGATTTACATCTTCAACAACTTTCAATCTTTTAGAATCAGATGTCTCCTGAACTTCAGATTTTCTCTTTCTTTTGCTTTGAATCCTCTCTTCATCTTTTTGAATCCATTCTTCTTCCTTTTTAGAATTCATTGGACAGAAATCATCTTTATTAATCCTCATACATCTCTCATAAATCTCCAAAATTCTTTCAAATGAACATTTACTAAGATTATCAGGAACATGAATGCCTGAATTCTTAATAATTTTCATCAATACATTCCTCATCTGTGCAATTGAAGGAGATTTCTTTCTTACAACTTGTTTCTTTTCTTTACTGACCTTCCTTGCCCATTCACCCCAAAGTCTAGCTTTTTCCTCATCATCCAACAAAGCCCATTCTTGTGCAGTATACTCATCACTTATTAATTCAGAAGCTTGAAGATAATTTTGTGATTCATACCATGTAGCTAACCATCTCTGACTAGCTTCCTCTTCATCTTGCTTCCTTTTCTCTAAAGCTGCTTGTTCATTAGCTGCAATACTTTTTGCATACTCTGCATCATAAGCTTCTTGATCTGCTTTACTTTTAAACTTCAACTCTGGTACTGCAACCCCTTTACCTTTTCCAATATCAGATTGAACCACTTTCTTCTTCAAAGGTTCACCAATAACCAAACTTCTTCATTTGGGTTTAGTTTCAGTAGATTGAACAGATAAAACATGTGCAATGATGGGTGTAGAAATAGATGAGGTTTTGCTTAGATTTATCAAGGTACTTGCAGCTTCTTTCTCAACTTCTTTAGTTTTAGGTGGTAATACAGATAGAGTTGTGACAACAGTGGAAGTGGTTATGATAGCAGTGGGTATGATAGTAGTGGGTATGATTGTCATGTTTGAAACTGCAGCAGTGGTTTCAAGAGTACTAACCGTGGTTTCAGACATACCATCAGTGTTTGTGTCCTGCACTACATCTTCTACAACATTCTTCACATTTTCAAGAACTGCCTCATTCCCATCTTTATCAGATACCAAAAATTCTTGATCTCCACTATCTTCTTCCATAGATCCATCAGCAGCCTCCCCTGAATTCATGCCTTCACTCCTCCCCTGTTTGGATACATCCTCCATATTCAGAGCTGGAGAGGAGCCCACCTTCATTTTCATTCTTCTCATAGCTTTCAAAACAGCAATCCTAGGTCTTCTTACTTTTTCCAAAACCAACACTCTGTGCTTCAGTCGCCTAATATCCTTACCCTGAAACATAGCCAACTCCTGTAGACCTGAAATTGTAGCCTCCATTTTAGCACATTTAACCGTCAATGCATTAAAACGTTCAAGAATATCCTCCCCACTTCGACCTGTGTTAACTGGTCTGAGAGGTGGTTCATTGGAAAAGTCATCATGTACCATCTTTGGATCCGTCAATTCATGTTCATGTTCCAAACTATCCTCATCACTTCGAGCTGTGTTAACTGCTCCGAGAGGTGAATCCTTGGTTATAGTAAACATAGCATCAGACCTTGCCTGATCATCTATGCACCCTGTAGCAGCCAGTTGGCTAGGGATTCCTCCACCTGTGTTAAGTTCCAAGGAACTCTCCATATTAGGAGTTGCCAATGGTTGGGTCTTAATAATGTTTCCACTATCCTAACCAGCATCTAAGCATGAATCAGTAGTGGAAGCCCTTCCAATCATGTCACCTCCACTCCATGTGACAGCCTCATTAACAACACCACTAACACTAGCCTGAGGAAGCTTAGTGCCCTTTTGTCTCCTAGTCCATACAATTGGTGTAACAGTGATTTGAGTGTGACTAGAAGTATGTTGAGTTGTACTAACAGTGATTTGAGGTGTACTATCAGTGGGTTCAGAGGTACTAACAGTGGGTTCAGTGACTATAGGTAGGGACGCAAGACCTTCATCAAACTCAGGATCAGTAGGCAAAATAAGCATATGGGGAAACAAAGGAACATCTCTTATCTGTACATTGGGATTCTGATTCCTCATATGTGCAAAAACCTTAGGAAGCATATGATGTACTTCATACTCTCTAGAATGCTCAACAGGTTCATCAATTTGGCTTTCTACAATAAGTTGAACAAACCTAGGATACAAATAGTATTTACCCTTCTTCCTAATGTTTTGTACTAACCCCTCATAAATCATCTTAGACCAATTGAACTTTCTTCCATTAGATAAACAAATAACAGCAGTAGCAATTTTGGAAGGAAAGTCATTAAAACCAGTGGTCTTATTACTCATACACATCAACAAAGTATGAATAAGAAACTTCCATTGTGGTGTAAACAAACTCTTAAAAAATTGTACCTTATCACCCATGTGTGTATATCCTAACCTGTCTAAACCAGCTACAATTTCAACATCTGAGAGATTATCAATACCATCAGCATCATCAAACTTTAAAACATCCCTAATGATCTCCTCAGAAACAGAAATAGCATTCTCATCCACAACAGTGCTAAAAACTTCAACTCCGTCAATCTCTTCAAGCTTAGCATTCTTCTAGAACTGATGTATGTAGGCTTTAAGAATGGTTGGTGTGACAGTTAAGGCATAGTGAATAGGACTGTGAACAAGGAAATCAATCATTTGATGAAACCCTTCAGATCGATCATTCTTGGTGAGAATAGCAACAAGGTTATGTGTGTTTGAATACTTTTCCGCCATTGTGATTAATGATGGGTATGATGTGAGTTTTTGTGAAATATGCAAAGTAAAGTGATTAGGGTTTATGTTAAGCGCCAAGTGAAAGTGGTTTGAAGATCAAATAAATGATCCATCCGTGATTTTGGGGAGATTTTTAACTTTCGCCAAAGTTACCAAACAGCCCCTGTAGTATTCAAAACAAAGCAAGAAGCTATCCGTGGTTGTAGAACTTCTATCCGCGGTTAGAAACACACCATCAGTGGATACATGGTAGCATGTCAACCAAATTCCAAGAGTTATAGCAAGTAAATCTTTGACAGAATAAGAGATATCTTACAAACATATGAAGGATTTCACACAATTTTTTTTTTTTTTAAACATAAGCAGCTAACACACCAGCTCCTATGTACACAAGTCCTTCATACCTGCAAGACAAAAACACAAAACACAAAACAAACACAGAGAAGAAGGTTAGTGTTGTCAGTGGTTAGAAAGAGCCAGAAGTGGTTTCAAATGACATATCCGTGGTTTAGAACAGGTAAGTCAATATGGTCAACTTCTAGAATGAATATTAGTCCAGCGCCCAAGAATCTCATTAACTCCTCAACCACATTTAACCTGCCCCTCATTTACTTCCATAACCCTTAACTCTGCTTATATAAAGAACCCCTAATCTCATATAACTCACACACCAATCAATATCAAAACCCTAATTTCTCCAAAATCCCCAAGCAACTACAATCACCATGTGGAACCCTAGTTGGAATAAACCAGAAGTTGTGGATCTAACATCCTCCTCATCCTCATCATCATCTTCATCATCAAGTGAAGATACTAACCCATGGCAGTTTTACTTTCCTCCACAAGAATCAAGACCAAGAAAATCCCCATTTCTTCCATCATCTGAAGATGATAGTGTGGTGAATCCAAGTGATGCATCTGAGGACTCTGATGACTCCTCAAAGAAGATAACTTCATACTCCCAACCTTCAGCATCCCAACCCCAACCAAGACCACGAACAAGAAATCCACCACTCCCAAAAGACAGAGAGGTGGTTCTTCGTCTTCCTGCACCAAGTTGTGGTGCTACTTCACACATCGCAAGGGGGAAGGGAAAAAGGAAAATGGAATGATGCTTTTTGGTGAAACCAGTAGATGCAAGTATGATCTGACTATATCCTTTGTGCTTCATCTACTATATTCATCTTCATCATCTTCGTTTGCATCAATCCATCCTTCCCATTTTGATCCTTAGCTTGTCATGCATATCCAACAGCTGCGGATAGTAGTAGGAAATCATGTATAGAAGTAGTATTTTAATTTGCACTTGAAGTTTCATTGTAAGCTGTAAGCTGTAAACTGTTTTGATGAATGAACAATTTAACTTCAGTACTTCTTTAGCTTCTATAATGAACTTTCTTGTATCTGCAAAATGGTTAGTGGAAACACAGAACAACAAGCAGTGGATTGAACAAAACTATCAGTGGTTAGAAACAAGAATAGCAAAACTAAGATTACATAATAACAGTCCAATACTTATACAAACTGGTACAAAACAATTTGAAAGTTTAGAGATTAATCATTCCAATACTAACAACAAGATACTGAAACCTCCCCACATCAAAAGCTTTGGTGAGAAGATCAGCAACATTGAAATCAGTATGGATTTTTATCATTTGAATCAGTCTTTTCTCATTACAATCTCTAATGAAATGATGCCTTATCTCAATATGTTTAGTTCTAGAATGTAAAACAGGATTTTTAATAATGCAAATTGTACTGTTATTATCAATGTAAATCTTAGTATGCATAAAATTGTACCCAAAATCCAGCAATTGATTCTAAATCCAAAGAACTTGACCACACCAACTAGCAGCAGCCACATATTCAGCTTCAGTTGTAGAATTTGCCATAATAGTTTGCTTTTTACACTGCCAAGAGATTAGTCTGCTTCCCAAAAACTGACATCCTCCAGTAGTAGACTTCCTATCCAAACTAGCACCAGCATAGTCACTATCTGTGTAGGCCACCAACTCAAAAGGAGAATCCTTAGAGTACCAAAGGCCTAATTTAGGATGACCTTTAAGATATCTAAAAATCCTCTTAACAGCATTCATGTGTGAGGTATTTGGTGTGACTTGAAATCTTGCACACACACATACTGAGAACATAATATCTGGCCTAGATGCTGTGAGATACATCAAAGATCCAATCATAGATCTGTACAACTTCAAATCAACTTTGGGACTTCCATCATCTGGTAGCAGAGGTTTCTGAGTCTCCATACGTGTACTTGCACTCTTTACATCCTGAAACCCAAACTTCTTCAAAACATCTGCTACATACTTGTCTTGACTAATGAAAATACCATCAGTCCTTCGTTGAACCTGTAGCCCCAAAAAGAAAGTGAGTTCTCCCATAGAACTCATCTGAAACTTATCATGCATAAGTTTCTCAAAATCTCTGCATAGCTCCTTGTTTGTAAAGCCAAAGATGATGTCATCTACATAAACCTGAACCAATAAAATATCATCTTTGTGCTTTCTAATGAACAAAGTTTTATCAATCAGACCTCTTTTAAACTCATTGTCCATCAAATAAGTAAACAGGCACTCATACCATGCCCTAGGAGCTTGATGCAACCCATACATAGCCTTTCTCACCCTATAAACCTTGTCAGGATGATCAGGATCTTCAAAACCAGGAGGTTGACAAACATAAACCTCCTCATCAATGGTGCCATACAAAAATGCACTTTTAACATCCATCTGATACACAACAAAATTCTTGAATGAAGCATAAGCCAAAAATAATCTGATAGCCTCTATTCTTGCAACTGGCGCAAACACTTCATCATAATCCAAACCTTCAGTTTGTGTGTATCCTTGAGCAACCAACCTTGATTTGTTTCTTACAACAATTCCTCTTTCGTCCCTCTTGTTTCTGAACACCCATTTAGTCCTAATTGCCCTTTTTCCATTAGGAAGATCAACCAAAGTCCAAACCTCTTGAAGCTTAAACTGTAAAAGCTCCTCTTGCATTGATTCTACCCAGCCTTCTTCAGATAAAGCTTCTTCCACTCTCTTGGGCTCCTTTTGAGACAGAAAACAAGCAAACAGGCAATTTTGCAAATCTTTATGACTGTTTCTTTTGTGAAGTGATCTTGCAAAGAATCCATGTTCAGGAAAGGGTTCAGTGTTCTTAACCCTGCTTCTTGTTTGAAATGGAGTATTCAAGTTTCCAAGTATTTGTTCCTTGGGATGAATGTTTTGAATCCTTGTAGTGGTGATTGGACTTTCATGAATGACTGTTTCCAAATTAGACAAATCAGCATTGAAGAAATCATCCATGTCTTCATCATCAGTAGGAGTATCAATTTCAATCAAAGCAGGCATAGTAGGATCATGTGGATACTCCTCATCACCAAATAATGGCTTTGCATGTGGTCCAAAGAAAGTACTATCACCAGTACTTGTATCCGGGGTTTCACTTGACCTATCAGTGGTAGAAGATGGCTTATCAGTGGTTTTAGTAGACTTAGCAGTGCTTTCAGTTGGCTTAGCAGTGCTTGCAGAATGCCTTTTCTTCTTCTCAATTTCTTCTACCGATACTGAGTTATCTTTTAACAACTCATCCTTATCTTGATGATGATCAACATTGCCTCCAGTATTCAGTACATCATCATCAGTGGGACCTTGCTTGTGAATGATGGAAGGGACAGAACCAGCTTTCCACTTTTCAACCAAATAGAACTCCTTTGGAGAATCAGCTTCCTTAGAAGGTGTCTCTGCCTCATAATCCTTTTGTGTACCTGCAATGATAGGCTCATAATTCATAGATTTGGTTAGCATATCAATGTTAAACAGCCAATCTGGTCCTTTGGTCTCAACACTAGGAGTCTTTTCACTGAATTGAACATGTAAGTTCTCTTCAACAATTCTAGTCCTCCTATTGTATACTCTAAAGGCTTTGCTATTAGTAGAATAGCCTAAAAAGTATCCATCATCAGCTTTTTCTTGAAACTTGCCTATGTAGTCTATGGTATTCAAGATAGTAACAGGACACCCAAAAGGTTTTAGAAATGCAATCATTGGCTTCCTATCATGTAACAGCTCATAGGGGGTCTTGTTATGAGGCTTCATTACCTTACTTTTGTTCTGCACATAACATGCAGTTCCTACAGCTTCAGCCCAAAAGGTAGTTGGTAACTTAGATTCTGACAACATTGTCCTAGCAGCCTCAATTAGTGTCCTATTCTTCCTTTCAGCCACACCATTCTGTTGTGGTGTTCTAGCAACACTAAACTATCTTTCTATACCTTTAGCTACACAGAACTGATTCATCACTTCATTCTTAAACTCAGTTCCATTATCACATCTGATTACCTTGACCTTATGGTTGACTAGATTTTCTATCTTAGTAATGAAACTCTTGAGAATCTCACTAGTCTCACTCTTAGTAGCCAAAAAGTATACCCAGGAAAATCTACTATAATCATCAGTGATAACTAGGCAATACTGCTTATGGTTCAAGCTTCTAACAAATGTAGGTCCAAATAAGTCCATATGAAGCATAAACAGTGGTTGTGTGATGGTGTTTACAGTTTTGTTCTTACAAGAAGCTCTATGTTGTTTTCCTTTTTGACAGGCCACACACAGTTCCTTACACTCAAAAACCTTAGAAGGTAACCCTCTCACTAAGTTTCCTTTTACCAGTTTATTGATTGTTTTGTAATTGAAATGACCTAGCCTTCTATGCCACAATTTTGACTCATTTACAGATGCTTTAGCAAACAAACATGTTAAGGACCTATTTGGAAGGACATCTTTAAGATCAAAACAATATATATTTTCCTTCCTAGGTACGCTAAGTTGTATAAACTTCTCATCAGGCATCTTAAACTCAGGAGACAACACCACACACTTAGTTTCCCCAAAAAGTACCCAGTTTTTCTTATCACACATTTGAGAAACACTGAATAGATTATACTGAAGTCTCTGTACCAAATAGACTTTTTCAAAGTCTAAATTCCCTGTTCTGATTGTTCCTCTGCCAAGTATCTTTCCTCCCTTTGGATCATTGCCAAATGCCACATATCCTCCATCAAAAGCTTCAAAATCTTCCAGGTTGCTCCCATCCCAAGTCATGTGCCCAGAGCAACCACTATCAAAAACTCCTTTGTCTTTTAGCTCAGTTTGTAGATTACCCTGCACATGAAATTAAACAAATTAGTTCCTTTTGTGGACCCAAGCCAATACTGACTTGGGTCTGCCATGTGCATCAAAATATTCAAATTTCTTTAGGTCCATTGATGCACAGTTGACATGTGGTAAAACCTTGGTCTTAGGCTTCCATTGCCAACTTGCTAAGGCCTTAACAGCATAAAAATGATTTCCAACCACTGTGTTAGTTATCACCTTTGGAATTTTTAAAACTTCTTTTAAATCAGTGGTGATTTTTGGCTTAACAGTGGTTTGATTCTGCTTAGCCGTGTTTACATTTTGCTTAGCAGTGGTTGGAACCCATTTAGGTGCAGCAGAGACTATAGATTTTGTATTCCCATTCCTCATCAACACTGCCCTTGGAATCATATTTTTGTTTGGATGAGGGTTTGTATTCTTTGAAAAGTTTTGATGATTTACCCTCCTCCAATGATTCCAAACTTGTGGTCTGTTTTTATTACAATTTCTTTGTAAGTGTTCAAAACTACCACATACAAAACAAGCCTTTTTAACACATTGAAACTCATTTCCTAACCTGTTAGAAATTAGGCCATTAAAGTTTCTCTGGTTACCCTTAGGTATGTATCTTTTCATTTGTTCCCTAGGCACTTCCTTGTACTCAACTACTCTCTTAGCTATTTGAGCTCCAAATCTAGGTACAAGGTTGACTTGCTGAGAATCAACTTTCTTAACGTTTTCTATCTCTTCAGACTTAGTTGATTCAGTACTATCTTCCTCAGAATCTGATTCCCAATCTTCAATTATGGGAGCATCAGATGACTTATCAGAACTTATCTTAGGTGTTTCAGTCTTAATTATTCCTTCTACAGGTTTGTTAAAACTGAATTCACTACTAAATGACAGTTCTTTAGCAGGTGGTGCATGTTGCATAAGAGTGGGTGGTGGCATATTATTGTATCCTATCCCAGAACCCTATTTCATTAGATGACTCTCTATAGATTTATGAACCATATCAGAAGCAAATTGTGTTTTAGCTACCCTAACAACATGTTTTTCTTTTTCATCTAGGGCCTTTTGTTTTACACTCTCTGCCAGTTCAAGTTTCTCTTTAAGCATTTTAATCTCTCTATTCTTAAGATCAATTTCACCACCTAATATATTGATCTTATCTACATACTTAAACTCACATTTAATACAGTATTTAAGCTTCTCTTCCACACTCTCTAGACCAACTCTATAACCTAAGTTATCCATAGTCAGTCTTTCTACTTCTTTCCTCATACTCTCAGTGATAGCTTTTTGAGATTCTAAGTTATCATGACATGATTTAAAAGAACAAGTAGAATCATTAGATACCTCAGAATCTGAACCAGAAGATGAAGCATAGGCCATGAGAGCAAGGTTATGCTCTTTTGAAGCTTCACTAGCAAGAAAAACTGCATTGGGACCTTCTTCAATCTGATCACTCCAATCATAATCACCAATCCCATCCTGAGCAACCAAAGCTGAAGAAGCAGGAGGCTCTTCTGTAGTCTTCTTTATGCCTTCGATTCTTTTAGGAGCTCGACATTCCCTAGCAAAGTGCCCTTTCTTTTTGCAGTTAAAGCACTCCATCTTGCTTTTGTCGAACCCAGCTCTCCTTTGACCATCATACTTAACTTGTCTTCCAGTCCTCCTCAGAAACTTCCTTGATTGGAGAGTCAACATTGCCATTTGCCATTGAAGATTAATCTCTTCAAGGTCATCAGGATCAATTTGATCCAGATCTTGATTCAACACAGTAACACTGGTAGTTAAATCAGCCAGAAAAGCACAAATTGCACCATCACTGACATTATCACTAACAGTGGTATTGTTTGCAATAGTCGTGGTTATACCATAGGCAGCAGTGGATACATCTTGTGGGCTCTTGTGATTAGTGGATACAAAAGCAATGTTTTGATTAGCAGAAGATGCATTAGCAAAGTTATTCTCAGACTCATAAACCTTCAAGTTGTTGAAGAGATTGTCCAGAGTCATCTTATCAAAGTCCACCTTATTTCTCCATATAATTGTATGAATAGCCCATTCAGATGATAAACTCCTAATGAACTTCAAATTAATATCTTCTTGAAGAACCTTATAATCTACTGACTTCAGTTGGCTGATAAGTTTTTGAAGTCTATTGTATGTGCCATCAATCTTTTCTCCACTAAGAGCAGTGAAGGTTTCAAATTGATGCTTGAGCATATTCATCCTTGACTTCTTAGTAGCTTCATTACCAGCAAACCTTGTTTCAAGAGCATCCAATAAATCTTTAGCAGACTCATATTGTTCAAAGTCCAAAGCATAGTCATTAGGTATTCCCATGGAGAGAATACTATGAGCTTTGATCTCCATCTTCCTTTTTGCTTTATTAGTTTCACTAACAATAGCTATCTCTTGACCATCGTCACCCTTCTTAGGAAGAGTGTCTCCCTTTTCAACGACATCCCAGAGAGCATAATCAATCATACGAATGTATTGCCTCATTCGCATTCTCCAGATTTGATATTCACCATGCTTGAGCATGGGTACCTTTGAAGCAGTCACCATGTGAGTTTCGTCAGACATTTTTACTTACTTGAATAAAGCTTAACAGAACTTCTTCTTGGTATACAGTTTCTAGATCACAAGCTCTAATACCACTTGTTGATCCCAGTTGAGCAAACGATCTAATATAGAAACTGACTTAGAATAAAAGCTTATTAAGTATTACGCGGAATTTAACACTTAATCTTAAGAAGAAGAACAGATAAACACTCAACACCTCAATATTATTTATTAATACGAATACCCTTACAGTATTAGGGTTTTGCAACCTTGAAGTGTATCGACCTTAGATATAAAACATACGTATATCTAATCTAACCTAGGACCTCCTTTTATAGGCTAAGGAGTCCTTTACATTATACAATACGTAACCTACAAGATAAATATCTTTTCCATATTTATCTAACACAATAAACTAAACCGACTATACAAGACTAGCAGTGGTTACATATCATTATCCGTGGTTACACTCTTCTACTAGTCGCGGTTTGTCTTCATCCGTGGTTACATCCTTCTGTCCGTGGTTCCAGTACTTAGAGTAATTCTTGATCCAAGGAACCTAAAACCCAATAGTAAGAAATCAAGAAAAGGCTCTCAACATACTATTGTCTGCTATTCCTGATGGTCACCTACTCAAGTTCCATGATGCTAAGGATGCAAAACAACTATGGGTTGCTCTCAAGACAAGATTTGGAGGTAATGATGCTTCCAAGAAGATGCACAGAAATCTGTTGAAGCAACAGTTTGAAACATTCACTGTTGGTGAAAGAGAAAGTATTGATGCTGCATATGACAGATTCCAAAATCTTCTTAGTATGTTGGAGTTATACAAAGCAGATGTATCTGTTGAAGAATCAAACCTGAAGTTTTTAAGAAGTTTGCCATCGGTATGGCATGTGATTGCTAGTATGATCAGAGGACAACCTGGTTTGGACACTATGGACTTTGATGATCTTTACAACCACTTAAAGGTGTATGAGCATGAGATGAATGGCCAAACAAGTTCAAAACCTCACAGTATTGCTTTTGTGTCTTCTGAAAAGAGAAGCAGTGCTTCCACTAAAAGTATTGCTTATCCTACTCAAAGTACTGTTTCTCAAAGTACTGTTGCCTATCCTACCCCCACCTCATCACCAACAAATACCATCCATTCTGATGAAGTTGTATGCTCATTCTTTGCTCAGCAAGCCACATTACCTGTTACTTATGAAGAAGATTTGTCACAAATTAAAGATGATGCTCTTGAAGAAATTGATATAAGGTGGCAAGTTGCTATGATCACTGCTAGAATCAAGAAGTTCATGAAGAAAATAGGAAGAGGCATTGACTTCAAACCCAAATAGGGTATAACGTTTGACAAATCCAAGATTGAATGCTTTAATTGTCAAAGAACTGGACACTTTGCAAGAGAATGCAAGTTTGCTAAATATCAGGCAAATAGAATGATTGAGAAACCCAAGCTTGAACTCAAGGAAATTCCTATCACTGAAACAAAAGCTTTGGTTGCTCAAGAAAATCTATCAGAGGTTGACTGGAGTGCTGAATTTGATGATGAACCAGTAACCTACTCTATGGTCACAGTGGAAGAGTTTGATTGGAGCACAGCTTTTGATGAGGAACCAGGATTTGCTGCTATGGAATCTAGAGATGGTCTTGGAAGCTTTGATTGGAGCATGGAAAGTGAAGAAGAACCTGTTCTGCTCGCTATGGTAGCTACTTCACCAAGTTCACCCCCTATCTCTGAGGTATGCTCTAAGTGTCATGATTTTTATCAAAAAGTGCTTAATGATTATGTAACTGAAAGAGATAATTGTAGAAGGGCTAGGTCTGAGGTAGCTGGTTATCAAATTACTTTAGAGTCAATGGAAGCCAAAATAATAACTCATGAAAATAATGAAATGGCTTGGGCATAAAAGTATGAACAATAGGATTATCAATTAAAATTGAGTGAATGGAAGTTAGGATGTAAGATTTCTGAGATTGAAAAGCTGACTAAAGAAAGGGATGAATTGTTAGAAAAATTTGCTGCTTGGGGAAAATCTGGCCTTTCACATGTTAGTTTTGTTGAAAAACAGAAAAGAGCACACATTAAAATTGGCCTAGGTTTTGGTATGGATTTTAGTAGCACAGAAGAGAACCCACCTAGTGATCAGAAACAAATTGATTCTGAGGATATAACAACTAGTGATGATGAACTCATTAACTATGTAGATAACATATCTAGTAATGAGGAATCTATTAGTCAAACACCTCCTGATTTTAAGAAAGACAAAGGTTATCATGCAGTTCCTCATCCCACTGGTAGTTTTCAACCACTTAGGACAGATGTTTCTCGTTTTGGAGTAGACAATTTAGAGTTTAGGAAAAAGCTTACTGGTCAATCTAATTCAGGTCCATCTAGTTCTGAAACCCCAAATGAAACAGTTGAGAAACCTAAGGATGATAATGTTAAGAGTCAAGCAGTACTTTCTTCTCAAAGTACTGCTACACTTTCAGCAATACCTTCAAGAAAACCTTTTCAAAATACTGCTAAACCTTTTTGGGATAATTTTGGTCAAAATAATTTTAATAATTCACCAAAAAGGCATGTTGGGTTTGGTCATAGAACTAAAGGAAGAAATTTTGGGAGTATGGGTCAAAAATTGTGTTTTGTTTGTTATAGTCGTAATCATTTGGTTAAGGACTGTGACTTTCACTCATAATATCTAAGCAAATTCCCAAAGACCAGATCTACCAACCATAAGCCTAGGGAGAATAAACCAGTCTGGAATCATTCACATAGGGTTAACCACAGCAACTTCTCACAAGACTATAGGTACCCTCACCAGAGAAGACCTTTTTCAAAATCACCAGTACCCTCAAACACTTTTCAAGGTACTGATAAGCCAAAAGTTTCTCAAGCAGTACCTTCTTAAAGTACTGCTAGATTTTCACCCAATCAAGGTACTGCTAGCACTTTTTGGAATGGAAGCCCTAGGAGATCCAACTACTATAAATCTAGAAGGCGTTACACCTCAAAAAGAGTATCTGGATCAAAGAAATCTACCCAAAAAGTTAAAACCAGCTGGGTTAATAAAGAAAGTACTGATGGGGAACAAACAGTACTTTCTGCAAGTAAAAGTGAAACAAAGATTTTTGTTGAAAATAATAAAGAGAATTTTGATGAAAAAGAGATTTTTGAAAAACCAACACAAGTTTTGGAACAACCAAATATAATTGATCATGTGCTTAAAGATAGTGGAAATTACATACTTAAAGAATTTAAGTATGTAACTCTACAAGGGGAACACAAGTCAATAATGGCTTGGGTTCCTAAAAATCACTAACTCTTTCATCTTTGTGCAGGGCAACCTAGAAGAGGAGCTTAAAGATCATTTAATTGTGGATAGTGGTTGCTCTGGAAGCATGACAGGAGACAAAGAGATTTTATCATATTTTAGATCTTATTTTGGAGCAAGAGTTGCATTTGGGAATGATCCTAGTGGAGGTAGAATTACTGGCAAAGGAAATATCAAGGCAGGAAGCATAGACTTTGAGAATGTTCGTTATGTGAAGGTGCTCAAGTTCAACCTTTTGTCAGTCTCTCAGATCTGTGACAAGAAGCACCCTGTGTTATTCACTGACACAGAATGTCTTATTCTTTCCCCTGAATTCAAGCTTGTTGATGATAACTTGGTAATACTGAGAGTACCAAGAACCAATGATGTGTACATTCTGGATATGAAGAGTCTTAACTCTTCTGAAAGAGCAACATGTTTAGTAGCAAAAGCAACACTTGAAGAAGCACATCTGTGGCATAGAAGATTAGGCCATGTGAATTTCAAGAATATCAACAAGTTGGTTAAAGGAAATTTAGTTAGAGGTTTACCTTCCAAAACATACAAGAATGATCACTCATGTTTGGCGTGCAAGAAGGGTAAACAACACAAAGCATCATGCTAGAAGATTGAGGAAAGAACTATTAGAGATCCTTTAGAGTTGCTACACATGGATCTGTTTGGACCTGTTTCTGTTGCAAGTCTAAACAAGAAGAAGTACTGCTTAGTTGTAACAGATGATTGCAGTAGATTTAGTTGGGTCTTTTTCTTGGGATTTAAAGATGAAACCTTTGATGATATTCATGATCTTATAATAGCCCTTGAAAACCAATTGAGACTCAAAGTAAGAGGTATTAGATGTGACAATGGGACTGAATTCAAGAACAAGTTTATGGATGAATTTTGTGCCAAGAAAAGAATCAATAGGGAGTTTATTAATACTAGAACTCCACAGCAGAATGGTGTTGCAGAGAGAAAGAACAGAACTTTGATAGAAGCAGCCAGAACAATGCTTACAGATTCACAATTACCTATTCAATTCTGGGCTGAAGCTGTAAGTACTGCTTGCTATGTGCTGAATAGAGTATCAGTCACTAAACCTCAGATGAAGACACCTTATGAGTTACTTATGGGAAACAAACCTAACATACGTTTTATGAAAACTTTTGGATGTCCTCTGACTATTTTCAATACTATTGATGCTTTGGGAAAATTTGACGGGAATTCAGATGAAGGATATTTATTGGGATATTGTACCAATAGTAAAGGGTTTAGAGTGTACAACAAGGTCACCAAAAAGGTTCAAGATTGTCTTCATGTTGAATTTTTAGAAGATCAAGAAAATCAAAAGGGTAAAGGTCCTGATTGGATGTTTGATCTTGATGTTTTGACTCCTTCTATGAATTATGTTCCTGTTAGAGAAGAAAATCAAGTTGATCACAAAGAAGAAGATTTACAGTACATTATTTATGGATTCAATATTAGACCTGATGTTGTTCCTGATGAAGAACCTATAACTGTTGAGAAGGAGAAAAGTACTGATGAACCAAAATCCACTTTGTCTGCTGAAGATCAAGCTATTCAAGATGAGCTCAATAGGATGCTTTTTCAAGAAACTATAGCACAATCTTATGAGGATGAACAAAGAAGAGCTTATGAAGAAACAAAGAAGAAGGGTAAGTCTACAAATTACTCTCACAGTACTTTGGATCAAAGTACTGTTGCACCTATTGATAGTAATTCTGATGATTTGTATGATTCTAACATGCCTGGATTAGAAGACACTGATGATGAATTAGTTGATGAATGTATTTTCTCAAATTCCAATGAAGGAGTTGATTTCACAAATTTGGATGATGATCTTGAAGTTCCACAGACTCCTACATTAAGAGTTCATAAAGATCATCCTGCTGGTCAAATCATTGGACCTTCTACTTCTGGAGTTCTCACAAGAACCAAGGCTAAAGGCTTCTCTAAGCCATATAATGCTTTACTTAGCTTTGTGTATAAACAAAACAGGATGAATCATAAGGATCAACAGACATGTTTATTCACTTGTTTTATCTCTCAAGAAGAACCCAAGAATGTAGCTCAAGCATTAACTAAAGAGAGTTTGGTTGAAGCCATGCAAGAAGAACTTCTTCAATTCAAACTTCAAGAAGTTTGGGTACTATGTGATCTACAAGATGGAAAGAAAGTCATTGGTACAAGATGGGTTTTCAGAGTTAAGAGAGATGAAAGAGGGAATGTCATCAAGAACAAAGCAAGATTAGTTGCTCAAGGATATAGACAAGAAGAAGGAGTGGACTATGATGAAGTGTTTGCTCCTGTAGCAAGGATTGAAGCCATTAGAATTTTCCTTGCTTTTGCATCATATATGGGCTTTCTTGTTTATCAAATGGATGTCAAAAGTGCCTTTCTTTATGGCAAGATTACAGAGGAGGTCTATGTCAAACAACCTCCTGGTTTTGAGGATCCTGCCCATCCAAACAAAGTCTACAAAGTTGTTAAGGCTCTGTATGGCCTTCATCAAGCACCTAGAGCTTGGTATGAAAGACTCTCCACTTTCTTATTGCAACATGGTTACAGGAGAGGAGCAATTGATAAGACTTTATTTATCAAGAGAGACAAGAAGGATATCATGCTTGTTCAAGTCTATGTAGATGATATCATCTTTGGAGCTACAAAACAGTCTATGGTGAACGAATTTGAGCAGGTGATGCAACAAGAATTTCATATGAGTTCCATGGGTGAATTAACTTTCTTTTTGGTGCTTCAAGTTAAACAATCAGAGGCTGGAATTTTCATTAGTCAAGACAATTATGTCACCGACATTCTTAAGAAGTTTAACTTTGATGCTATAAAGCCGGTCACCACACCCATAAAATCTATCAACTCATTGGGCAAGGATGAAGATGGTCAACCTGTCGAAGTCAAGCTTTACAGATCAATGATTGGCTATCTTATGTACTTAACTGCATCTAGACCTGATATCATGTTTGTTGTCTGTTTATGTGCAAGATATCAAGTCTCACCCAAGGTCTCTCATATGAATGCAGTCAAGAGGATTTTTAGTTATTTGAAACAACAACCTAAGTTAGGGTTGTGGTATCTCAAGGATTCACCTTTTCACTTGGAAGCTTTTTCAGATAGTGATTATGCAGGTGATAATTATGATAGAAGATCAACCACCGGAGGATGCCAATATCTTGGTAGAAGATTAGTTTCATGGCAATGTAAGAAACAAACTATTGCAGAAACATCATCCACTGAAGCAGAATATGTTGTTGCTGCAAGCTGTTGTGGACAAGTATTATGGATGCAGAATCAACTCTTGGATTATGGGTTCAACTTCAAGAATACTCCTATCAACATTGATAATGAGAGTACAATTTGCATTGTAAAGAATCCAGTTTATCACTCCAAGACCAAGCACATTCAGATTAGGCATCACTTTATTCGAGATTGTTATGAGCATAGACTCATTAATGTTGTCAAGGTCCACACAGATGACAATGTAGCTGATATACTCACAAAGGGATTTGATGTTTCAAGATTCAATCACTTGGTGGTGAGTATTGGTATGATTAACTATTAAGCTACACTTAAGGGGATGACTTATTAGTTAGTTAGATAGTCTTATGCATTGTTTAAGGGGAGGACAAAACAATCCTTTTTTTGATGTTTTTGCCATTGTGATGAAGAGGATGGAAAAGTACTGGTTATTGTTTATCTGAAAGTACTGCTGTGAAATTACTGCTTTGGAAAGCACTGCTTACATGGAAAGCACTGCTAGTCTTGTCAACGTACTGTTCCAACGGTCAAAAGATGGGATAAAATTCAAACAAAGGGTAACTGTATTAATTGGGTTGTGATTTTTTAAAATCTTACCTATAAATAACTACCCTCCGATTTTCCCTCTCATCTTTATACTTATCAATCTTTTCCATATCTCTCTTCTCTTATTCACATTCACTATTCATCGCACCATTTTCTCTTATACCACAACAATGGCGAATCGAAACACAGTTAGCTAGCATAACATGGTGGCCAACTTAAATAAAACACCGGCTAATGTTCTTTTTCATGACATAATTGATTTTCTCGCTGGATCAACAATTAATTATGCCCTTTTGGTTGAACCTGACATTATTGAGCCTTGGATTCAACAATTTTGGGCAACTGCAAGATCTCATATGGAAAATGATGAACCATACATTCAGGCTAAGGTTGTTGGGAAGATTGTTAAAGTTAGTGAAGCCTCTATTCGAGAAGATTTATTGTTTGATGATGCTGAAGGGGCTGTTCGTTTTGATAAACAAGTGATTTGGGATACATTAAGGGATATTGGGTATGAAGGATCTCTCACATAAATAACCTTTAAGAAACCCTTATTCAGCCCACAATGGAAGTACCTGGTTCATGTATTACTTCATTGTTTAAGTTCCAAGAGTACTTCATGGGAGCAATTTGGATCAAATATTGCATCTGCCTTAGTGGTATTAGCTACTAACCATCTGTTTAACTTTTCTAGACTGATTCTTGATGGTATGCTCTCCCATATCTCCAATGGTTCTCCATGGTTAATGTACCCAAGATTTGTTCAAGTTTTCTTGAACAAACAACTTCAGGATGTTCCAAAACCTTCAAACTTGTTACCTGTTGTGGTACAACTCCCAAAGGTGTTCACCTTCATTGCTAGGAAGAGTGATAAATTCTCTGGAAGGGCTACACCTTTAACACAACATATGATGGAGATAGTGCAAGCAGTCAGAGATGAAGCTGCTACAAGTGAAGAACATGTGAGTTCAGTCTCAAGGGAAGGTACTGCTTCACCTTCTCAACATACTGCTTCTCCACAAGGTACTGCTGCACAAGAAGGTACTGCAACACAAGGTACTGCTGCACAAGAAGGTACTGCAATACAAGGTACTGCATCTCCACACGATACTGCTCATTATGATTCAGAACTTGAGGTAAACCCACCATCCTCTCCCAATTATTATACTTCCACATATGGGAATCAAACATCTGGAGGAGATGAGGGAGATATACCTCCTGAGGGGTTGGTTCTGGATAACTATGTTTTGACAAGGGAATTGGTGAGATTGAAGAAAGCTACTGAAGCTCAAGCTGCACAACTTATGAAGTTGGACACCAAGTTTAAAAGATTGAAGAAATTCATCTGGCCTTTAGTTCAACATCATAGATTATGGGTCAAGTCTCAGAAGAAGAAAGGAAGGAAGTTTACGAAGACTTCAAAGGGCAAGAAGGTTCACAAGCAGTCTTCATTCCAATTGGGGAGGATATTGGAGCAAGAAAATTTGAATGAAGATGCTGAACATTATGAAGAACCAGAGATTGAACCTCAAGGTACTGAAGCTCAAGTTAATATTCAAAGTACTGAGCCTACTGATCCTAAAGGTACTGAGTCTAAAGGTACTGAGCCACAAAGTACTGGTATACAAAGTACTAATGATCAAGGTGCTGTTGCTCAAGGTACTGCTGCTCTTCAAGGAACATATAGACAAGAGCTAATTACACCAAGGACTCTAAATTTTGAAGAAGAAGCTGGTCCTTCAACAGTCCTACAAGAAGAGGAAGTTGATACACCCAAAGTAGAGCACACTACAAGTGATGCTGATACTGTTGCTCAAATATTGCAAAATCTATCAAGACCAAGGGGTGTTAGTATTCCAGGAGTTGTTGAAGAACAACCTCAAGCTTCTCAACCTGCTTTAGATCCAAAGGACAAAGGCAAAGGCAAACTAGTAGAAACAAAGAAGAAGAAAAAGCTAACTTTTGCTGAAATAAGAGCTATTGAAGTGGTTAAGAATGAAGAAGCTGCTAAGAAGTTTCAAGTTGAATATGATGCTGAGGTTGCTATACCAGTGAAAGAACCTGAACCTGTTATACCTAAAAGACCTCCAAGTATTGCTAAGGAAAGAAATGTGATAACGCTACACGCGTCGTTCGGGGTCAAGGAAACTTCCTTTTCTTCGAGCAAGTTTTATAACACCCTAGGCAGTGAACCTAATCGTTGTAGTGTAGTAATTAGGGTAAGCCACGGGTATTGATATCGTTCTCTAGGGGAATAGGAATGCTAGTGAGAAGTTACTACGCTAAGGTTGAGGTTGAGGAAGATTATTTTTTTTATCTTTTTATGTTTTTTAGAAAATGAAAAGGTACGAATCTCGGGTATTGGATTTGGGGGGTTGGTATTGCTACCGATTACTCTACTATTATCTAATTATCTAAGCAAAGGTTGTGATAGTCTATGTCTAATTGATGTGTACTCGTATGATAGTTTAAAGATGTGTTTACTTAGGTTTTACTACTCCTTAATTATCTCCTATTGATGGTTGATTTGTCACGTCCTTATTCCTAGTTGCGTTGTGATTCTAAGGCTATAGGGCGTGCTTATTTCCCTAACTCTTTGAAATTACCAAAGGGTCTTGTTTACAAATCCTCTAGTGATTTATAGACGCCTACTCTACGGTTGTCCTTGAATACTTTATCCTACAATTACCTAGATAATTATATTCTAAAGTTCACAAAGAAATGTCAAGCATTAAGTACACAACGAATAATCTAGCGCACTCTAGATCATTAGTCAACTAAGATAAGTATCAACCAATTAATATTCAATAATTAAGTTTCATATTCCCTAAGCAAACACACAAATAAATTAGCCGGACATGGAGAACATGCAAGCATACACACAAATAATCAAAGACATAATTAAATTAATGAAGTAAATACTTATCCACACATACGAACGTACAAGAGGTACAGGCCGATTAAATAAACACACAAACGAATCCCTTATACTTTGAATTAATAACTTATA
>BPTQ01000006.1:53062630-53199214 GCA_019973895.1 Chrysanthemum seticuspe | reverse complement strand
GCTAGCAAGAAAATAGATATCCGCTTATACTATGTCAAAGAATGTCTGTTCTAGCTTCACTTGTAGATGAGGAGTCATTGATTGTCCGACATGTTCAAACCTGTGACATCTCTTGATATAGAGGTGAGGTTACTTGGAATTTCTAGAGGACACAATGCCTTAGGGGGAGTTTATATCGATAACCTTAATTTAACTTAATTTTCCTTTAAGGGAAACTCATTGTAGGGAAGTTCACCTATTGTTGAGGCCATGCTTAACAGAATGTTCTACAATCTCAGTTAGAAAACTTGGTATATCCCTATAATGTTGCTTCGTGTGTATTTGCTTCGTACTAAAATCTCGTAACTCGGTCTAACTAATACTTTTGGAATGATAGAGTTTGGATTCTAACCCAAAATAGTGGTTCGGAAGGCCTCGTGATGTCTTAAGATTTTTGTTGGGTTTTGAATCATCCTACCACCTAGTTCTAGTCCTTGTTGGTAATTCCAAATCATTCCATTGTTTTCTTGTATCGAGAAATCCTCCTCACAAATGGTATAGGAAGTCTTTCCTAAAATGTCACTCGTCAAATCCTAACTTATCGGTTGTGTGAGAGATAAATGGCGTAAGCACCTTTAGAGTGTTAACCAAAAAGAAATGTTTATGCACGATTTATCGGTTTATAAAACATTACTTTTAAATGAGAATTGTTTTTAGGAGATTTGAAATGATACTTGTTACTTTCATGACATAATTCTTCCTGAATTATACATAGGTGATCAGGCCATGTATAATTAAGGACAAATGATGTGATGCTTGTTTTTGTTGAAATAGTATTATGTTCCTCCAAAGTTTTAGATGGTATTCAACGTTTTGTTTTGTAAAATAATGGCTCAATGATTTTTCAGAGTAACATGAAAACCGTTTTGCCTGAGTATATTAAATAGTTGATAAAATGACTGAAACCACTGATAAGTTGGTAATAAAACAACTTGCTTAAAACTTTATGAAACAACGTTTCTGAGATGGTGATAAAATAATTCGAAATAAAATCAAATGAAATAATTTTATGAAATAGTAGCTGGATAATTTGGAATAAAATTTGTTGGATGGTTTGTAGAATACATAGGAGAACCTTATCGAGTAATAATAGTCTACTAATTGGTCGAGAATAAAGTTGGCCTAGCCCCTAGTAAAGCAGTGATGTATCGTCGTGAAATGATGGAAAATGGGGCAATTGGAGTAAGGAATGAGATAAACAAGGTGGTGATTATCGTAGAGATAATAAATGATAAAGGTTACATTAGCTAGAAAGGTGCTTATTATCTGTTCCTGTTGATGGTCTAATCGTGTTTCAAGTGTAGGAATAGTAGGCGGTCTAGCAACAATAGCCCTAGAACTCTCACAGTCCTCAACCCTATGAGATGGTGTAGTGTCTATAGTCTTAGTGGTAAGTGATAATGGTGTGTCAAATCATGCACGCTTCTCAAGCTGCAAGTCAGGTGTATGAGTATCGTATATGAGATGTGATGGTACGGATGGTGCTCGAAATGATAATGATAACGATGAAATCCTTGTGGTGAGTTAAGAAAATAGGTTCATTAGGACTAAGCCTATAAGTCCTACCCAATGGTATGATCTGTCCCAACTGAGTGATAAAAATTGTCCTGATCCTATCGTGAATCAATAGCGATCGTGATGGTGTAGGTGCAACTTCGCCCTCCTCGAAGGGTTCGGTCTCGGTGTCGGTCATGATAGGTGGAAAGACTGGAGTAGATCCAATGGAAGATACGATCTCAGTGGAGTGTGATGAAACATCATCCATGCTGGGGTTAGCTGGAACATCATCCGAACTAGAGTCCGATGATATGGTGATAGGGTGAGAATCTGAAGACATGTCTGTGACAACCGATGTGAAATAAATGTAAATAATCTCGAACAAAGTGTAAGTGAATCCGCATGAAAAGTGAATATGTACAATAATGAAATGATGAGATGCTATGATAATGTAGCTATAGTCTAGGGTCAATGATCCAACCTAGTTCTCTATAACTGTAGCTCTGGTACCAATCTGTCACACCCCCAATTTACCTGTTTTGCAGCGGAATGGAATTCCTGGGGATTGACTGTCATAGCACCACATCACAGTTATATTGAACGACCTAAAGTGTCGTTTTAAAAACACATCGTTGGATATTTCATAAAAACATAATCAGAGTACAACATCGGTCCCAAAAGGTTTACTAAGCTTGCGAAAATACAAATATGTTACAAATCCAAACGATGTTTTGAAATAAGTGCCATAATGTACATAATGTAAGTCGACGCCGCGACTCAAAATGTAGGTCCCTAAACCATGTCATGATGAATGCCTCAGTAACCTGAAAATACATTGCTAAAAACGTCAACAATAATGTTGGTGAGAAATCATAGGTTTATGCAAATGTTTTATACGACTACACAAGTATAGATTATGCATGACAATCCAGTCACGTAAAAATAATGTTACAATTGCTCTAAGCCCATGACCCCGAAACTAGACTGTTCAATAATGTATGCCCCTGCAGAGTGTTTGCCAGACAACTCCGTAACGTGATCAAATGAAATGCATCCGTTTGCCTGGTTGGGATTCACCAACCCGGATGGAGGCGTCACCCTCGATAGATCTATCCACTCATCCTCGTTCCAAAGATTAACGGTTCATGTTCAAGTAATGGGGACTTTCAAATTGGCATATGTGGTAACTTAAGCAATGTAATTGAATTTAACATACTTGGCATCGTACAAAAAAAATGTAGTGCAATGTATTCTCCCCCGCGGGTTTGAAAATAATCGAAAGCATGTAAAACGGGGCTATGAAAACTCACTTGGATAAACTGGAATAACGGCAAAAGTGAGTACACTGAGGTTTAATGTAATGCGTCAACCGGGACCTATTACGAATGATATGATATGTCATGAGTTGCAATGTAATGCTATGCATGCACTTCGTATGTTATTTATACCATTTACGGGTTTTGAAAATATTACTCGTCGTCGAAAAATACTCTTTTGACGTCTTGACCCTTCAAAAATGACTTTACATGTGTTTTTACGTCAAAATGTCATCCTACAATGGTTTTATAATGATTTTTGGTGAAATTACCACTTTTCGTCGCAAAACAATGTCGTCGGAAAAATCATGAAATCAACAAAAATGGTTCCGGAAAAGTAGTCGTAAAATGGTGTACGTCGATCGTTAGAGAACGAACTCGACGGTTTTGGAAAGTTTGTATCGATATCTAGAAGTTTCAGTTCAGGAGTTTTCGTCCAAAAGGTCTCGATCATAAAGATATTAAGGGCTAAAGATGGTGGTTTTTGCTAATTGTGTGCAGAAAATAAGTTTCGGCCAACTTTGAACATCCGTAATTAATTCATTATAACTCCGCTTGACAAACGGCTTTTTGATTTGAAAAATATGGCCGATGAACTTGATTTTACTAGAAGACATTTCGTTCTAAAAAGTTTCACATCATGGTTAAAAACTGCCGCAAACATAGCCCTTACAGCTAATAAAATACTTGTAACGTAAAAATAATATAGTTTTTCAGAAAATAATATTTACGGCAACTTTATAAAAACGTGCATATATTTGTCGTTTCAAATCCGTTTTCTACGTAAAATATGTCCTTAGCTTCGTATCGAAGTAAACTAATATATTTTTGACAAGTCGAAATAATTTGTGAAGCTTAAGGCTCGTTTTTGACCCGAAATATGTAAAAACTGCATGCTGAAATTTTCTGAAAATATACGTTTCGTCGTCAAACTTTAAAAATTCACCACGGCTTCGTTATAACTCCGTTTTTATCCGTTCAAAAGGCCACGGATTCGTTTTAAAGTATATTTTCTAAATATCAAGGCCAAAATGTCGTACCAACAGTAGGTTTTTCCAGAAATTCGATTTAAGGACAGAACACAAAATATAGTTATCGAAAATAGTTTTTCTCGGACAAAACCTATTCTAATCCCTTCAAATCAACTCCAAAACTAATCTAATCCTACCATACACCTTCTTAGGGTGTCATGGGTTCCTAATCACCATCAAGACCAAAGAATACCATGGGAATAATTATAGGATGACCATATTGTATATATAACTTTAAAATCATGAAATAAATGGTATAAATCACATAACATGCATATAAGCTCCAAAAATGAAAAGAAACATATGAAAATGAAGAGGAAACATGAAAATGTAAGAAATATGCTTACTAGTGATAGTGAAGAGGTGTAGGTAACAAGGATTAACTTAAATATCCTTGGTTTTTATTTCAAAACCATATAAAGGATATAATCTAGGTTGTAAACACTTGATCTTGAACTTGATAAAAAAAAAACTTTGATCCCTTTGAAGACCCCCTAGTGGCCGGTTATGATGGAGCAAAAAGAGAGGAGAGAATTTTGTTCTAACATTTTGTGAAGTATGTGAAATGAATGAGAAATACAAATAATGTAGAAGACTTTTTGTTTGTGTAAAGTTTTTAACAATCCAACCAAACCATGCCTCATTTATTAATACTCCCTCCCCTTGTCGGCCAAGGGGGAGGGTAGTAGATATTTTGAAATTTTTTTTTTTTTTAAACATTTACTTGCATGAATTTTGTGTATTATTTGTAAAGAAATGTAAGTAATTGTAAGAGATTTGTACAATTAAAGGTAAATGGGAATTTTTGGTACAAGTAAGTTTTTAATAGCTCAAAATAGAATGCAATGAGATGATAAAAATTGTAAAAATACTTTCCTTGTGAAAATTGAGTGATAAAATAATTATCGTATAATTTTTAAGAAAACGACGTAATAATTAAACTTTAACGATTAAAGTACCAAATAAATTTGAAACACTAGGAAAACTAAAAATATAGTTTTTATGAACTAAATGTAAGTTTAAAAATACCTCGGGATCATTTTTGAAAGTAACGGGTTAAATATACAAAATAATAACTCACGCGATAAAGATTATTAAATATAAAAATTACGCGTTGCAAGTGAAATGAAATGTCGTGAATGAACTAATGAGATGCACATGATGTCAATGAGATGTAGACTAATCATAGTCCATATGAAATGTACGTGATGTCATGATCATGAATTCGCCGCTAAACCTCCAAGGTTACGCGAATTTGAAACAAGTAAACCAAGTTTACTATAAATGTTGAAATAATGAGACATGAACTGTGTCGAGAAATGACCTGAAAGTACGGGTTGTCACATTCGCCCATCCAAAAAGGAATTCAGTCCCTGAATTCAATCGTTGTTAGGTCTAACGGTGTCGGCGAAAAGATGAGGATACTTGCGTCGCATCTGGTCTTCCCGTTCCCAAGTAAACTCAGGACCTCGTCGAGAATTCCAACGAACTTTCACGATAGGAATGCGACTCTGTTTCAACTGCTTGACCTCGCGGTCCATGATTTCTACAGGTTCTTCCACAAAGTTGAGTTTGTCGTCAAGCTGAACTTCGTCCAATGGAATAACGAACGATTCGTCCGAGAGACACTTCTTCAAGTTTGAAACGTGAAACGTGTTGTGCACATGACTGAGTTCTGGTGGAAGATCAAGTCGATAAGCTACCGGACCAACTCTGCTCAAAATCTTGAATGGTCCAATGTATCTCGGGTTCAACTTTCCACGCTTTCCAAAACGTACCACGCCCTTCCAAGGCGATACTTTCAACGTAACTTTGTCGCCCACTTGAAATTCCAAATCCTTGCGTCTAACATCCGCATAACTTTTCTGTCGACTCCTGGCAGTCCTAAGTCGATCACGAATTTGAACGATCTTTTCCGTGGTTTCTCGTACCATTTCTGGACCGGTAAGTTGTGCGTCTCCTACCTCGGCCCAACAAACAGGTGAACGGCACTTACGACCATAGAGTGCCTCGAATGGTGCCATCTTGATACTGGTGTGATAACTATTGTTGTACGAGAATTCAATCAATGGCAAATGGTTAGCCCAACCATTTCCAAAATCAATCACACATGCCCTTAGCATATCTTCTAATGTTTGAATGGTCCTTTCACTTTGACCGTCGGTTTGTGGGTGATATGCTGTGCTCATCTCTAATTTGGTTCCGAATGAATCTTGCAATGAATTCCAGAAGTTTGAAGTGAATCGACTATCTCTGTCGGAAATGATAGATATTGGTGCTCCGTGCCTCGAGACTATTTCCTTGACATAAAGTCTAGTGAGTTGCTCCATGGAATAAGTCTCTCTAATCGGTATGAAATGAGCTGACTTGGTAAGGCGATCAACAATTACCCAAATAGCGTCGTAACCTCCCGATGTCTTAGGAAGTTTCGTAACAAAGTCCATAGTAATGCGTTCCCATTTCCATTGAGGAATTTCCGGTTGTTGGAGTAATCCTGAAGGCTTCTGATATTCGACTTTTACCTTAGCACAGGTAAGACATTTGCTAACGTACGTGGCAATCTCCGCTTTCATGTTCGGCCACCAATAAAGCTTCTTAAGATCTTGATACATCTTATCCGATCCTAGATGAATAGAATACTTTGACTTATGCGACTCATGCATAATCAATTCTCGTATTCCGCCATACAATGGAATCCACATTCTATCCTTGAAACATAATACTCCATCTGCTCTCTTCACAAAACCATTTGCGCTTTCGGGCATACCATAAAGCTTTTCACTTGGTCGGTTTTCCTCCTTAAGTGCTTCGACTTGTGCTTCATGGATTTTCGATGGTAAAGGAGAAATAATCGTCATTCCCAATGATCGAACTCTTAAAGGTTTAGGCCTCTCTTTCCGACTAAGAGCATCAGCCACAACATTGGCTTTTCCCGGGTGATACTTGATTTCACAATCATAGTCGCTGAGTAACTCCAACCAACGACGTTGCCTCATATTAAGCTCCTTCTGATCAAGAATATACTGCAAACTCTTGTGATCAGTAAACACTGTACACTTTGTACCGTAGAGGTAGTGTCTCCAAATCTTGAGCGCAAAAACTACGGCTCCTAACTCGAGATCATGAGTGGTGTAATTCTTCTCATGAGTCTTAAGTTGTCGAGAAGCATACGCAATCACCTTCTCATTTTGCATTAAAACAGCCCCTAGTCCTTTATGCGAAGCGTCGCAATATACAACAAAGTTCTCAATGCCTTCGGGTAGTGCTAAAATCGGCGCACTGCAAAGCTTTTACTTCAACAACTGAAAAGCAGTTTCTTGTTTCTTTCCCCACTCGTACTTCTTGTTTTTCTGTGTCAACTTGGTCAAAGGTCTTGCTATCTTCGAAAAACCTTCGATGAACCTTCGGTAATACCCGGCTAGTCCTAGAAATTGTCGAATTTCCGTAGGATTCGTTGGAGTAGCCCAATCTTTCACGGCTTCAATCTTAGCGGGATCAACTTGTAGTCCTTGACTATCAATGATGTGACCAAGAAATTGTACTTTGTGGTTCCAAAAATCACACTTCGTAAACTTGGCATACAACTTCTCATTCTTGAGTAGCCTTAAAATCGTCCTTAAATGCTCTTCGTGCTCTTCTTTGCTCTTGGAGTAGATCAATATGTCGTCGATGAACACAATAACAAACTTGTCCAAGTACGGTTTACATACTCTATTCATAAGATCCATGAATACCGCCGGTGCATTAGTCAATCCAAACGGCATCACTTGAAACTCGTAATGACCGTAGCGTGTTCTAAACGCTGTTTTCGGAATATCCTCTTCCCGAACTCGAAGCTGATGATAACCCGAACGAAGATCAATCTTGGAATAAATACTGGAACCTTGCAACTGATCGAACAAGTCATCAATTCTGGGGAGTGGGTAACGATTCTTCACCGTTAACTTGTTCAACTCTCGATAATCTATGCACATTCGGAAGGATCCATCCTTCTTCTTCACAAACAAGACCGGTGCTCCCCAAGGCGAGGAACTCGGCCTAATGAATCCTTTGTCTAGAAGCTCTTGCAATTGATTAGACAACTCTTGCATTTCGGATGGTGCTAAACGGTACGGTGCTCGCGCAATCGGTGCAGCTCCGGGCACTAAGTCAATTTGAAACTCTACTTGTCGTGCCGGTGGAAGTCCCGGTAAATCCTCGGGAAATACTTCAGAAAATTCACAGACAATAGGAACATCTTCAAGTCGCTTCTCCTCCGACTTTTTCTCGGTTACATGGGCTAAGAAAGCAAGACAACCTTTCTTAATGTACTTCTCCGTTTTGATACTCGATATGATACTAATTCGAGTTCCACTTCGTTCCCCACGAATAATCAAAGTTTCGCCATTGTAGGGAAGATGAACAACTTTCTCATCACAAATAATCTTTGCGCGATGCTTAGATAACCAATCCATGCCTATGACGACGTCAAAACTACCAAGCTCTACGGGCATGAGGTCTATGTTGAAGGGATGATTAAGAAAATTGAATGTGCAACCGCGAACAATGGTGTTGGTGCTAACTATGCTACCATAAGCTAACTCGACATTGTATGATATGTCTAATGTGGTTGACTTCCAAGATTTGTTCCGATATTGAATGCTTCCAAAAATAGTTCATCACTAATATTGTTATCATGCTAGCAAGAAAATAGATATCCGCTTATACTATGTCGAAGAATGTCTGTTCTAGCTTCACTTGTAGATGAGGAGTCATTGATTGTCCGACATGTTCAAACCTGTGACATCTCTTGATATAGAGGTGAAGTTACTTGGAATTTCTAGGGAATACAATGCCTTAGGGAAAGTTTATATCGATGACCTTAATTTAACTTAATTTTCCTTTAAGGGAAACTCATTGTAGGGAAGTTCACCTATTGTTGAGGCCATGCTTAACAGAATGTTCTACAGTCTCAGTTAGAAAACTTGGTATATCCCTATACTGTTGCTTCGTGGGTATTCGCTTCGTACTAAATCTCGTAACTCGGTCTAACTAATACTTTTGGAATGATAGAGTTTGGATTCTAACCCAAAATAGTGGTTCGGAAGGCCTCGTGATGTCTTAAGATTTTTGTTGGGTTTTTGAATCATCCTACCACCTAGTTCTAGTCCTTGTTGGTAATTCCAAAATCCTTCCATTGTTTTCTAGTATCGAGAAATCCTCCTCACAAATGGTATAGGAAGTCTTTCCTAAAATGTCACTCGTCAAGTCCTAACTTATCGGTTGAGTGAGAGATAAATGGCGTAAGCACCTTTAGAGTGTTAACAAAAAGAAATGTTTATGCACGATTTATCTGATTATAAAACTTTACTTTCAAATGAGAATTGTTTTTAGGAGATTTGAAATGATACTTGTTACTTTCATGACATAATTCTTCCTGAATTATACATAGGTGATCAGGCCATGTATAATTAAGGACAAATGATGTGATGCTTGTTTTTGTTGAAATAGTATTATGTTCCTCCGAAGTTTTAGATGGTATTCAACGTTTTGTTTTGTAAGATAATGGCTCAATGATTTTTCAGAGTAACATGAAAATAGTTTCGCCTGAGTATATTAAATAGTTGATAAAATGACTGAAACCAACTGATAAGTTGGTAATAAAACAACTTGCTTAAAACTTTATGAAACAACGTTTCTGAGATGGTGATAAAATAATTCGAAATAAAATCAAATGAAATAATTTTATGAAATAGTAGCAGGATAATTTGGAATAAAATTTGCTGGATGGTTTGTAGGATACATAGGAGAACCTTATCGAGTAATAATAGTCTACTAATTGGTCGAGAATAAAGTTGGCCTAGCCCCTAGTAAAGTAGTGATGTATCGTAGAGATAATAAATGATAAAGATTACATTAGCTAGAAAGGTGCTTATTATCTGTTCCTGTTGATGGTCTAATCGTGTTTCAAGTGTAGGAGTAGTAGGCGGTCTAGCAACAATAGCCCTAGAACTCTCACAGTCCTCAACCCTATGAGATGGTGTAGTGTCTATAGTCTTAGTGGTAGGTGGTAATGGTGTGTCAAATCATGCACGCTTCTCAAGCTGCAAGTCAGGTGTATGAGTATCGTATATGAGATGTGATGGTACGGATGATGCTCGAAATGATAATGATAATGATGGAATCCTTGTGATGAGTTAAGAAAATAGGTTCATTAGGACTAAGCCTATAAGTTCTACCCAATGGTATGATCTGTCCCAACTGAGTGATAAAAATTGTCCTGATCCTATCGTGAATCAATAGCGATCGTGATGGTGTAGGTGCAACTTCGCCCTCCTCGAAGGGTTCGGTCTCAGTGTCGGTCATGATAGGTGGAAAGACTGGAGTAGATCCAATGGAAGATACGATCTCAGTGGAGTGTGATGAAACATCATCCATGATGGGGTTAGCTGGAACATCATCCGAACTAGAGTCCGATGATATGGTGATAGGATGTGAATCCGAAGACATGTCCGTGACAACCGATGTGAAATAAATGTAAATAATCTCGAATAAAATGTAAGTGAATCCGCATGATAAAAATAATTATGCACTATGATGAAATGATGAGATGCTATGATAATGTAGCTATAGTCTAGGGTCAATGATGCAACCTAGTTCTCTATAACTGTAGCTCTGGTACCAATCTGTCACACCCCCAATTTACCTGTTTTGCAGCGGAATGGAATTCCTGGGGATTGACTGTCATAGCACCACATCACAGTTATATTGAACGACCTAAAGTGTCGTTTTAAAAACACATCGTTGGATATTTCATAAAAACATAATCAGAGTACAACATCGGTCCCAAAAGGTTTACTAAGTTTGCGAAAATACAAATATGTTACAAATCCAAACGATGTTTTGAAATAAGTGCCATAATGTACATAATGTAAGTCGACGCCGCGACTCAAAATGTAGGTCCCTAAACCATGTCATGATGAATGCCTCAGTTACCTGAAAATACATTGCTAAAAACGTCAACAATAATGTTGGTGAGGAATCATAGGTTTATGTAAATGTTTTATACGACTACACAAGTATAGACCATGCATGACGATCACGTCACGTAAAATAATGTTACAATTGCTCTAAGCCCATGACCCCGAAACTAGACTGTTCAATAATGTATGCCCCTGCAGAGTGTTTGCCAGACAACTCCGTAATACCATCAAATGAAATGCATCCGTTTGCCTGGTTGGGATTCACCAACCCGGATGGAGGCGTCACCCTCGATAGATCTATCCACTCATCCTCGCTTCAAAGATTAACGGTTCATGTTCAAGTAATGGGGACTTTCAAATTGGCAAATGCGGTAACTTAAGCAATGTAATGAATTTAACATACTTGGTATCGTACAAAAAAATGTAGTGCAATGTATTCTCCCCCGTGGGTTTGAAAATAATCGAAAGCATGTAAAACGGGGCTATGAAAACTCACTTGGATAAACTGGAATAACGGCAAAAGTGAGTACACTGAGGTTTAATGTTATGCGTCAACCGGGACCTATTATCAATGATATGATATGTCATGAGTTGCAATGTAATGTTATGCATGCACTTCGTATGTTATTTATACCATTTACGAGTTTGAAAATATCACTTGTCGTCGAAAAATACTCTTTTGACGTCTTGACCCTTCAAAAATGACTTTACATGTTTTTACGTCAAAATGTCATCCTACAATGGTTTTATAATGATTTTTGGTGAAATTAACACTTTTCGTCGCAAAACAATGTCGTCGGAAAAATCATGAAATTAACAAAAATGGCTTCGGAAAACTAGCCGTAAAACGGTGTACGTCGATCGTTAGAGAACGAACTCGACGGTTTTGGAAAGTTTGTATCGATATCTAGAAGTTTTAGTTCAGGAGTTTTCGTCCAAAAGGTCTCGATCATAAAGATATCAAAGGCTAAAGACGGTGGTTTTTGTTAATTCACTATAACTCCGCTTTACAAACGGCTTTTTGTTTTGAAAAATATGGCCGATGAACTTGATTTTACTAGAAGACATTTCGTTATAAAAAGTTTCACATCATGGTTAAAAACTGCCGCAAACATAGCCCTTACAGCTAATAAAATACTTGTAACGTAAAAATAATATAGTTTTTCAGAAAATAATATTTACGGCAACTTTATGAAAACGGCCATATCTTTGTCGTTTTAAATCCGTTTTCTACGTAAAATATGTCCTTAGCTTCGTATCGAAGTAAACTAATATATTTTTGACAAGTCGAAATAATTTGTGAAGCTTAAGGCTAGTTTTTGACCCGAAAATACTAAAAACAGCAAGCTGAAATTTTCAGAAACTATTTATTTCGTCGTCAAACTTTAAAAATCCATAACTTCTTCGTTATAAGTCCGTTTTATTCCGTTCAAGCGGCCACGGATTCGTTTTAAAGTATATTTTCTAAATATCAAGGCCAAAGTTTCGTACCAACAGTAGGTTTTTCCAGAAATTCGAATTAAGGACAGAACCTAAAAATATAGTTATCGAAAATAGTTTTTCTCGGACAAAACCTATTCTAATCCCTTCAAATCAACTCCAAAGCTAATCTAATCCTACCATACACCTTCTTAGGGTGTCATGGGTTCCTAATCACCATCAAGACCAAAGAATACCATGGGAGTAATTATAGGATGACCATATTGTATATATAACTCAAAAATCATGAAATAAATGGTATAAATCACATATCATGCATATAAGCTCCAAAAATGAAAAGAAACATATGAAAATGAAAAGGAAACATGAAAATGATAAAAAACAAGCTTACAAGTGATAGTGATGAGGTGAAAGTAACAAGGATTAAACTTAAATATCCTTGGTTTTTATTTCAAAACCATATAAAGGATATAATCTAGGTTGTAAACACTTGATTTTTGCAAAACTTTGATCCCTTGGTTGCTCTTAATGTGGCCGGTTCTTGAAGACCCAAAGAAAGGAGAGAAAAATTTTTGTTTAACACTTATGAGTATGTGAAAAATGAATGAAATGATTTAGTCAAGTAAGACTTTAAGAAAAAGTGTAGAAACATGATTTTTAATGCACCATGCCAATCACTTACTACATCCTCCCCCTTGTCGGCCAAGGGGGGGGGGGGGAATGTAGATATTTACATTTTTTTTTTTTATCTTGCAACTTGTGTTAAAAATTTGTAAACTTTGACAAAATGTAAGTATTATATGTAGAAAATGTACAATTATAGGTAAATGGGAATTTTTGGTACAAGTAAGTTTTTAATAGTTCAAAATAGGATGTAATGAGATGATAAAAATTGTAAAAATACTTTCCTTGTGAAAATTGAGTGATAAAATAATTATCGTATAATTTTAAGAAAACGACGTAATAATTAAACTTTAACGATTTAAGTATCAAATAAATTTGAAATACTAGGAAAACTAAAAATATAGTTTTTATGAACTAAATGTAAATTTAAAAATACCTCGGGATCATTTTTGAAAGTAACGGTTTAAATATAAAAATAAAAACTCACAGTTCTCCTTGTGAAAATTGAGTGATAAAATAATTATCGTATAATTTTAAGAAAACGACGTAATAATTAAACTTTAACGATTTAAGTATCAAATAAATTTGAAATACTAGGAAAACTAAAAATATAGTTTTTATGAACTAAATGTAAATTTAAAAATACCTCGGGATCATTTTTGAAAGTAACGGTTTAAATATACAAAATAAAAACTCACGCGATAAAGATTATTAAATATAAAAATTACGCGTTGCAAGTGAAAATGAAATGTCGTGAATGTACTAATGAGATGCACATGATGTCAATGAAATGTAGACTAATCATAGTCCATATGAAATGTACGTGATGTCATGATCATGAATTCGCCGCTAAACCTCCAAGGTTACGCGAATTTGAAACAAGTAAACCAAGTTTACTAAAAATGTTGAAATAATGAGACATGAACGGTGTCGAGAAATGACCTGAAAGTACGGGTTGTCACAATCTTTGCCCAATGAATTGATAGATTTAATAGGTGTAGTAACAGCCTTTATATCATCAAAATTGAACTTCTTAAGTATGTCTGTAACATACTTGTCTTGACTAATAAAAATTCCTTCCTTTGACTGCTTAACCTGAAGTCCTAAAAAGAAAGTTAACTCTCCCATTGAACTCATTTGAAATTCCTTCTGCATCAGCTGCTCAAACTCCTTAACCATGGACTGTTTGGTAGCCCCAAATATGATATCATCAACATAAACTTGAACTAACATGATATCCTTCTTGTCTCTCTTGATAAACAAAGTCTTGTCAATAGCTCCCCTCCTGTATCCATGTTGTAATAAGAATGTAGAGAGCCTCTCATACCAAGCTCTAGGTGCCTGATGAAGGCCATAAAGAGCCTTAACCACCTTATAGACTTTGTTTGGATGTTTAGGATCTTCAAAACCTGGAGGTTGCTTAACATACACCTCTTCTGTAATAGTGCCATAAAGAAAGGCACTCTTGACATCCATCTGGTAGACCTGAAAACCCATATAAAAAGCAAAAGCAAGAAAGATTCTAATTGCTTCAATCCTTGCTACAGGAGCAAATACCTCATCATAATCTACCCCTTCCTCCTGTCTATAACCCTGAGCAACTAACCTTGCCTTGTTTTTGATAACATTGCCTCTTTCATCTCTTTTGACTCTAAAAACCCATCTGGTGCCAATAACTTTCTTCCCATCTGGAAGATCACATAAAACCCAAACTTCTTGAAGTTTAAATTGAAGAAGTTCTTCCTGCATAGCTTCAACCCAGCTTTCTTTAGTCAAAGCTTGAGCAATATTCTTGGGTTCCTCTTGAGAGATGAAACAAGTAAATAAGCAGGTTTGATGGTCCTTATGATTTAGCCTGTTTTGTTTATACACAAAGCTAAGTAAAGCATTATGAGGTTTTATGAAACCCTTAGCTTTGTATCTTGTCATAACTCCAGAAGTAGAAGGACCAATGATTTGATCAGCTGGATGATTCTTATGAATTCGTAAGATTGGTGACTGTGGAACTCCATATGTATCATCCAAGTTAGTATAATCAGCACCTTCATTGGAATCTGTGAAAATACCTTCATCTTCAAGCTCATCATTAGTTTCTTCTAACCCAGGCATGGTAGGATCATCTAAATCATCTAAAGTATTGTCAACAGGTGCAGCAGTACATTGGTCGAAAGTACTGTCCAAAGTACTGTGAGAGTATTCTGCAGTCTTTGTCTTCTTTGCCTCTTCATAAGCTCTTCTTTGTTCATCAGTGTAAGAATGTGCTAATACATCTTGAAGAAGCATCTGATTAAGTTCCTCTTGAATAGATTGATCCTCAGCAGATAATGAGGATTGTGGTGCAACAGTACTTTGTTTTGAAGAATCAGTACTTTGCTTAGGAACAACAGTACTTTGTTTTGGACTTAAAGAATCTTCATCAGGAATAGCATCAGGTCTAATATGAACTCCATGAACAACATATTGTGAATCTTCTCCATGATACACAGGTTTGTTCTCTTCTCTTACAGGTACATAGTTCATGGATGGAGTTAAAACTTCAAGATCAAACATCCAATCAGGACCTTTACCCTTCTGGTTCTCTTGATCTTCTAAAAACTCAACATGAAGACAATCTTGAACCTTCTTAGTAACTTTGTTGTAGACTCTAAAGCCTTTGTTGTTGGTACAATATCCCAATAAATAACCTTCTTCTGACTTGCCATCAAACTTACCCAGATTATCAATGGTGTTTAAAATAGTGAGAGGGCATCCAAAAGGCTTCAAGAATCGAATGTTGGGTTTGTTGCCCATCAGCAATTCATAGGGTGTCTTCATCTGTGGTTTTGTGACTGATACTCTGTTAAGAACATAACAAGCAGTACTTACAGCCTCAGCCCAGAATTGAATAGGTAGTTGAGAGTCTGCAAGCATAGTTCTGACTGCTTCAATCAAAGTCCTATTTTTCCTTTCTGCAACACCATTTTGCTGTGGTGTTCTTGCAATACTGAACTCCCTTTTTATTCCTTTGTTAGCACAGAAGTTATCCATAAGTTTATTCTTGAATTCAGTCCCATTATCACATCTAATACCTCTAAACTTGAGTCGTAATTGGTTTTCCAGTGCTATAATTAGAGTCTGAATAGCATCAAAAGTGTCATCTTTAAAGCCCAAGAAAAATACCCAACTAAATCTACTGCAATCATCTGTAATAACTAAGCAGTACTTCTTCTTGTTTAAACTTGCCACAGAGACAGGTCCAAACAGATCCATATGTAACAGCTCCAATGGTTCTCTTATAGTTCTCTCCTCAAGCTTCTTGCATGAAGCTTTATGTTGTTTACCCTTCTTGCATGTCAAACATGAATGATCATTCTTGTAAGTCTTTGAAGGTAAACCTCTAACTAAATTGCCTTTGACCAGTTTGTTGATGTTCTTGAAATTAACATGGCCCAATCTTCTATGCCACTGATGTGCTTCTTCAGTTGATGCTTTTGCCACTAAACAGGTGGCCCTTCCATAAGAGTGAAGACTCTTCATGTCCAAACTATACACATCATTAGTCCTTGGTACTCTGAGTACTACCAAGTCATCAGCAACAGGTATGAAGTCAGATGAAAGAATAAGACATTCTGTGTCAGTGAATAACACAGGATGCTTTTTATCACAGATTTGAGAGACTGACAACAAGTTGAACTTTAGCTCCTTCACATATCTAACATTCTCAAAATCGATTCTTCCAGCTTTGATTGTTCCTTTCCCAGTAATCCTTCCTCCATTGGGATCATTCCCAAAAGCAACTTTTCCTCCACTAATATTTCTAAAATCAGACAGAATCTCTTTGTCTCCTGTCATACTTCCAGAGCAACTACTATCCACTATAAGATGATCTTTAAGCTCCTCTTCTGGGTTGCCCTGCACACAAAGAAAAAAGTTAGTAACTTTTAGGAACCCAAGCCATTACTGACTTGTGTTCCCCTTGTGGAGTTACAAACTCAAATTCTTTGAGTATGTAATTCCCACTATCTTTCAAATGATAATCCAAAATTATCTTTTGATTTTTAGCATGTGGATTTTCAAAACTTTCTGTTTTTTCAATATAAATCTCTTTCACCAGTTTATTAGCATTTTCTTGTATCTCAAAAACATCAGATTCACTTTTTGTTGAAAGTACTGTGTGTCCCTCAGCAGTACTTTTCCTTTTAACCCATTCAGTTTTAACAGGTGGTTCCTGTGATCTAGATCCCCTATGTGTATTGGAAGACCTTCTAGGTTGATAGTGAGATCTCCTAGGATTCCTATTCCAAGTAGTGTGATCAGTACCTTGTTTCTGAGCAGTACTTTGGAAAGTACTGTGAGATACTGAAGGTCTTCTCTGATGTGGGTATCTATGATCTGGTGTGAAGTTTCTGTGATTAACCCTATTTGAATTATTCCAAACTGGTTTATACTCTCTAGGTTTCTGGTTGGTAGACTTATTCCTTGGAAACTTGCTTAGATATTCTGAGTGTTTGTCACAGTCTTTGATTAGGTGATTAGGACTATAACACACAAAACACAGTTTTTGACCCATATGTCCAAAGTGATTTCTTCTATGTCTATGCCTAAAATTATTTTGCCTTCTTGGTGAATGATAAAACCTATTTTGACCAAAGTTATCTCCAAAAGGTTTAGCAGTACTGTTTTGAAAAGTTGTTGCAGAAAGTACTGCTTGTGGAGCAGTACTTTGTTGTAAAGGTACTGCTTGATTTTGAACATTATTTTCAACAGCTTCTTTGGGTTTTTCAGACCTAGATTGAGCAACAAGCTTCTTCCTAAACTCTAGACTATCTACTCCAAAACGAGAAACATCAGGCCTTATGGGTTGATGACTAATGGGAAGTGGGACAGCATTATATCCCTTGTCTTTCTTATACTCAGGAGGTGGTTCACTTATTGAGCCCTCATTACTAGATGTATCTACGTAGTTAATGAGTTCATCATCACTAGTGGTTATGTCCTCAAAATCACCTACATCCTGATCACTAGTTTGGTTTTCATCTATGTTACTAAAGTCCATTCCAAATCCTAAGCCTGTTCTAATGTAAGCCCTTCTCTGTTTTTCAACATAAGCAACATGGGACAAGCCAGACTCTCCCCAAGCAGCAAACTTTGCTAACAAATCATCTCTTTCCTTAGTTAATGTCTCTATTTCAGCAATTTTACAGTTTAGTTTCCATTCACTAAGTTTTAACTGATAATCCTGTTGTTCATATTTTTCAGCCCAAGCCATTTCATTATTTTCATGTGTTAATATTTTGGCTTCCATAGACTCTAAAGTGATTTGATAACCTGCTACCTCAGACCTAGCCCTGATACAATTATCTCTTTCAATCACATAACTGTTAAGTAATTTTAGATAAAAATCATAACAGTTTGAGCATACCTCAGAGATAGGAGACTGAGTTGGTGAAGTAGCCACCATAGCAAGAAGAACAAGATCATCTTCACTTTCTTTGCTCCAATCAAATCCTCCAAAGCCATCATCAGATTCCAAAGCAGCATGTTCAGATTCTTCATCAAAAGCAGTGCTCCAGTCCAATGCTTCCACAGTGTCTTCAACTGTATCTTCCACTGCTACCATACAGTAAGTCACCGGTTCATCATCAAATTCTTCACTCCAGTCAACTTCTGATAACTTCTCTTGAGTAACCAAAGCCTTTGTTTCAGTTATTGGTATTTCTTTGAGCTCAAGTTTTGGCTTCTCAGATGTTCTGTTTGCTTGATACTTAGCAAACCTGCACTCCCTTGCAAAGTGACCAGTCTTTTGACAATTGAAGCATTCAATTTGATATTTGTCAAAAGTTATTCCTTGTTTTGGTTTGAAATCAATACGTTTGCATGTCTTCTTCATGTACTTTTTGATCCTTGCAGTGATCATAGCGACTTGCCACCTGATATCAATTTCTTCAAGTGCATCTTCTTCAATCTGTGCTAGATCTTCTTCATAAGTGACAGGTAAGCTTGCTTGTTGTGCAAAGAAGGAGCACACAACTTCATCTGAGTGCAAAGTGGTAGATGGTGGGGCCTGCTGAGCATATGAAGGGAGATTGTAAACAGCAGTACTTTGAGAAACAGTACTTTGAGGAGAAGCAGTACTTTTGACAGAAGTACTGCCCTTCTTTTCAGATGATAGAAAAGCTATGTTGTAAGACTTAGAATTTGTTTGACCACTCATCTCATGCTCATACACCTTCAGTTGATGATAAAGATCATCAAAGTCCATGACATCCAATCCTTGTTGTCCTCTGATCATAGTAGCAATCACATGCCATGTAGATGGCAAACTCCTTAGAAACTTCAAATTAGCATCCTCAACTGACACTTCTGCCTTGTATAACTCCAACATGTTGAGGAGATTTTGAAACCTATCATATGCAGCATCAAGATTCTCTCTTTCTCCTACTGTGAAAGTTTCAAACTGTTGCTTCAGCAAATTTCTGTGCATCTTCTTAGAAGCTTCATTCCCTCCAAATCTGGTCTTGAGAGCAGCCCAGAGCTGCTTAGCATCTTTTGCATCATGAAATTTGAGAAGATGACCATCTGGAATGGCAGATAAGAGAATGTTAAGAGCCTTATCTTGATTCCTTAGGGTTGCTGCTGGTAAGACTGCCTTTGGTGCTATAGGTTGTCCAGGAACATTAATGGGATCTTGAACTACTTCATTCTCATTCATAATTACATTCCACAGAGCATGGTCTGTAATGGCAATATACTGCCTCATCTTCATGCACCAAAGATCATATTCTCCCTTCTTGATTATCGGAATTTTGAGTGAGGTGATTGAGGGTGGTGGAGCAGCTTCAGTTGACATCTTGAATATTGTTGAAGTAGGGTTTCTTCCTAGTCAGAGTTTCCACACAAGCTCTGATACCACTTGTTGGATCGATATACTTTAATCAAACTAACTTAACTAGCTTGTTAAGGTTTAATAACCTCGGATAAATCCTAAGTTATTAACAAAGAAACACTGAGCAATCTTTATCAAGTACGCGGAATTTACTTAATAAAGCTAAGAAGAATAACTTTTATTATAAACTCTAAATCTGCTTATTATGCAGATACTCTAATACAACTCTAAGATAATCGAACTTTTCTCTAAAACACTAATTCGTAAACTCTAAAACTCTTTTTCTGAAATCGTACATCTAATGCCAATCTAGGAGTCCTTTTATAGGCTCAAGGATATCCTAGTCGGTTTACAATTTGTAACCTTGTACGACAAGTAATCTAAACATAGAATACAATTCTTTCCATAAACAAATATAACAGTTCTTTTGTTCTTGCAGTACTTTGATTTCATATTGCAGTACTTTGACTTTGTCTTTAGCAGTACTTTGACTCTTTGACTTCTTCCAGTACTTTGTAGCTTACAGTACTTTCATATCTTCAGCACTTTCATATCCCAACTTCAAAGTTGTTCCTACTGCTACTAGAACAGTTTGTACTGCTCGTTGAACGTTACTACTGTTAAGCTTGCTCGAGAAGAATTGTTTGTACTGCTTATATAATTACTTGATATCGGACGGCACATGGTTTTTAATTCTCATATGGTTTTGGCCTTGAGGGGAAGTCGAGCATAATTATTATTATGGTTTTTGGACGACACACACAGAGGTTATTGTTCACACACACAAGGAGTTTGGTGATTTGTTCTTAAAGGATTCAAAAAGGCTCGTATTTGATTCTTATGGATTAATTGATTACGAAGAAGGTTGAATATCATTTATTTGATGTTGTAGTTGAGTTTCACAGGTTTGTGTTCTTATCATATAGCTTGATGAATCTAGCAATGTGTGATTTTTCTTATGATGCTCTATGCACACATTGGCTATCACTTAAAGGAGTTACATTGTAGTGCTCAGTGTCTCATATTAGTTGAGGATTTTTGTCAAGGGATTGCGGTCTACTTAAATTTGGTGATTCGTATAAGTATGGAGTTTCGTGGATAGTACAAGATTTAAGACACAAGTTTGGGAAATTCTACTTCTTCATCAAATTCGTTATACTCGGTTTTCTTCACAAGTAATCATTACATAAAGCCTACAGATTTGAAGAATCAAGAAGATGGTTAACATATGGGTTTTCGGGGAAGCTTATTGTTAAATGTTTAACTATCTACATGCATCTCTCAAGGGGAAGTGTTTGATTTTTACTATTGTTGATCATTATTACTACTGCTAGTTGAAGTTTTCTACTGTTTTGGATCCATTTTTCCTATGGTGGGCGATTTGAAGCATTGGAAGTCTTAGATTGGAAGTATGATATTGGTTCGTGGTGGTCAAGATCATTATTTGCATACGTTCCCTATTTGGATAATAACAAAAAGGGGAAGAGATGTTTGAGTGGCATGGCATGGATTAAGGGGAAGACAAAGGAAGACATACTTGTTTCATTCATGGTGAGATCCCTGATCTCAATTTCTCTACTTCGTCTAGGGAAGTTCGTTCAAGAATGGTTTTGTCATTATCAACTAGGGGAAGATTGTTGGGAATTATACGTTTGAGTTGATAAGACAAAAAGAATGAAACAAGAGGGACTTAATATGACAAGAAGGAAACCTACAAAAAGATGGAAGGACTTGCTTGCAAAAGAAGTTTTATTATTTAGTCCTTAGTAGAGATTTGTAAACCCTAATCCTCTAGTATATAAAGAGTACATGGAGTGTAGGTTTTAATGTGTGTCTTCCAAGATGTAGTCGACTTAAAGGTATGTGTGTGTCCTAGGCGTATGTTCATGTAAACGCCTAGGTTATTAGTTTAGTTAGTAGACGTGTTCCTATAAACGTTTAAGATTAGTTAGTGTTTAGTGTTAGTGATTGAAACCTTGTTCAATAACAAAGTATTGTTTTGATTATTCCGCTGCTTATTATTTTTGTTATTGATCCCTAGCTGAGCTTATAAACGATCTTATCAGTGTTGTACGTTGTTGCATGAGAGAGCAATAGCACTTTTATTATCACAGTACAGAGGGATTTTTTTGAATTCAAAGCCATAGTCAGATAATTGGGATCTCATCCAAAGGATTTATGCACAACAAGATGACATGGCTATGTATTCAGCCTCTGTAGAGGAAATAGAAGTACTCATTTGCTTCTTTGAAGACCAGCTCACAAGCTTATCACCCAAAAACTGAGCACCTCCAGACGTACTTCGACGAGTATCTTGACATCCTGCATGATCAACATCTGCATAGGCTGTTAGTGACATACCGGTGTCCTTCAGGTACCAAAGTCCCATATTGATGGTTCCTTGGAGATACCGAAAGACCCGTTTAACTGCTTCAAGGTGCTTTTTGGTAGGCTTAGCCTTATATCTAGCACACATGCAAACAGCGAACAAGATGTCTGGTCTATTAGCTGTGAGGTACATCAGGGATCCAATCATACTACGATATTTCGTTTGGTCTACCATGATCCCTGAGTGGTCCTCATCTAGTTTAGTACGCTCTATCATGGGAGTGTCAACAAGGTCACTAGAATCAAATCCAAATTTCTTTAAAATCTCATTAGCATATTTAGATTGATTTATAAAAATGCCTCCGGGACTTTGTGAAATTTGTAATCCTAAGAAAAATGACATTTGTCCCATCATTGACATTTGAAATTTAGAACCCATTTCAATAGAAAAACGGTCACACTCATTGGGGTCAGTCGAGGCAAAGATAATATCATCAACATATATTTGAACGTGAATTAAATGTTTGCATGACTTCCTGGTGAACAATGTCGGATCAACTGCTCCTTTGCTGAATCCAGTAGATAGAAGAAACTTTGATAGCATATCATACCATGCCCTTGGAGCTTGCTTTAAACCGTAAAGAGCCTTCTTCAAATGATAGACGTGAGTAGGATGCTCTGGATTCACAAAGCCTTCAGGTTGGCTGACGTATACAACTTCTTTAAGATCTCCGTTAAGAAACACCGTCTTTACATCCATTTGATAGACTACCATGTTCTTACTTGCAGCATTAGCCAAGAAGATTCTGATTGCCTCGATATGAGCAACAGGAGAAAATAATTCTTCAAAGTCAATACCCTCCTCTTGACGATATCCTTTTGCAACCAATCGAGCCTTGTTCTTTAAAATATCACCATGCTCATCAAGTTTCACTTTGAAGATCCACTTTAGAGCAATGATCATAGCACAATCTGGAGCAGGTACTAATTCCCATACATCAAGTCGATCAAACTCATGAATTTCTTCTTGCATGGCATTGAACCAGCTGTCTTCATTCATGGCAGTTTTAACATCTTTTGGTTTGACCTTAGAGAGTACGGAGTTGAAGAAGCACCATAAGGCATCGGTTGCAAGTTGTTTCTGTGTGGATACTGGACGAGAGAGGTTTCCAATGATGTTGTCCAATAGATGATCATGTGTCCATTTTCTGAGGTGTTCATGGGGTTGTTGTTGAGGAACTGATGTTATCTCCTGATGAAGATGTTTCTAATGATGATTCAGGAGCAAATATGTTTTCAAATGGAGCATCTTCGGGAGTAGCAAAGGGATTAACTTCATCATTGATGCCAGAAACAATTCCATGATGTACATTCGATGATTGATGATTTGTTGATGAGACAGAGTGATCAGCAGCAGGCGCTTCTTAACTTAATGATATTGAGACTGAAGGGTTGACTTCATTCACAGGGATAGGAGCAACCACTGTTGATGGAATTGACATTTCATCAGCATTTGGTTCATAGTGTTCATCAAACATTGGATCAAACAATTTCTTTAAATCATCTTCTGATGGAGGTACATACGGAGTTGCTGGAGAGGGATTAGAAACAAGAGTAGAACTGATAGGACTACTTGATGAAAATTGAGTTGCGGGTCTAGAACTGGTTTGTCTTGGAGCCATTTGACCGGTCAGCTCATCGAACGTAACGTGAATTGTTTCCATGATATTTCGGGTTCTCTTGTTGTAGATTCGATAACCCTTCTTGTTTGGTGCATAACCAACAAAAACTCCAATATCTTCCTTTGCTCTTAATTTACCTAAGTCTTGACCGTCATTCGTTGGATAGCACAAAGCACCAAACACACGAAGGTAGGAGAGATCAGGTTTTCGTTTATGAACAAGTTCATATGGAGTTTTTCCATGAGAGGTACGAATAAGGGAACGATTTTGGGTGTAGCAAGCAGTGGCAATGGCTTCAGCCCATAGAAACATTGGAACCTTTGAATAAATTAGCATTGTTCTTGCGGCTTCCAAAAGAGTTCGATTTCATCTTTCAACTACACCGTTCTGTTGAGGAGTTCGTGGAACACTTCTTTGATGACTGATTCCAACACTTTCATAAAACTATATTAAGTCTTTGTTAACAAACTCTGTGCCATTGTCTGTTCGAACTATTATAACAGTATTTGTTGGAATCACTCCTAAACCATAATCAAGTGTTAGTAATTATTATGTAATAGTTAGCTTTATTATGGCCTTTATGTTTGTTATTAGCCTTAAGCTTATGTAGAAGGCCCATGAGCTTAGGCCCAAGCCCATTAAAGAAAGGATGGAAACTAGGAGTGTTGCCCTAGCTTTCCTCCTATAAATACTCTTGTAAACCTTCATTTGAAGGTTGGTTGTTCAAGTTTTTCTCTCATCACATATCCTACGCATAACCGTATTATTGTATTGTGTGTGTGTGTGTGTTTTACTTGTTCAATCGCCTTATCTCTTTCTATATTACTTGTGTTTGTAAAACTAGTGACCTAACAGTGGTATCAGAGCCAAACTAGTTGGGTGAATCGTTGTTTCTTGAAGTGGGTTTTATGGTCCTACGTGTAGAACAACGTTTGATACTTTGGTTTGCTTAAAAACTCGTTTTTTACACTTTTTAATCCAAGATTCTTGTACTTTCAACGTTTTAAGGTGTTAAAATACTTGTTTTTGGCAAAAAGTTTCGAACTTTATGTGTAGATCATTGTTTTTCATCTAGTTTTTGAACGAGGGTTTCATCCTACTCGTAACCGTTTTAGAAGCTTTGGTTCATCAAGTTTCACACTTTTGTGTCTTTTGGTGTTATTGAAGCTATTTCATCACACAAAAACTGGTTTAGAAACATCTTTGGGCAAAATCAAAATTACGAGTAATCCTACGCGTAGCAAAACCCTAAAACTACGCGTAAGATTTTCATTGGTTTGATCTTCATTTTCGTGGTTTACTCCGTGTTTTCTTGCTTGGATAAGCCTGAAAATACGTCGACTTTGGATATCTTTTGCACTGTGAAGTGTAAAAGATCACTTGGGATAAAACCCTAAAATTACGCATAAGCATAAGCTTACGCGTAGAAATCCTACGCATAAGATTTTTCTTACGCCTAAGCCTAGTCTTACGCATAAGATAATCCTACGCCTAACTTTCTACGCATAACTTTTGTCTACGCATAACTTTAGAGTATTTTCCATACTTACGCGTAAGCTAAATCTACGCGTAACTCCTTATTGTTACGCGTAACTTTGGTGTTTTTACGCTTAAGTGCTACTTGGCTATTGTGATTTCTACGCCTAAGGATACTTCTTCATCAAAGGTTCATTCGACTACAAAGATCCATTTTTACCAACACAAGTTTTTTAAAATGTCTCAACCACCATACTCTAACTATTTCCCTTACACTTATCCTCAACGACAACAACAACTAAGTCCACAACATCAACAATGGAATCAACAACAAGCTATTTATCAACAACAATTTAATCAACAACATACTCCGCAACTTGGTGCAATTCCCCCACCACAAATGGTTCAACCACCGCCAAGTCTTCAAGTTCAACCCTACACAAATGACTTCAATCAACATCCATCAAGGAACACTATGAAGGAACCCACTTGGTTTGCAAAGATGTGTGAAGCTTTAAGCAGCCAACAATCAATTCATGAGGCTGGATCACTTGATAGACCTCCAATGCTCACTCCAGGAAACTACGATCAATGGGTGATAAGGTTCTTTAGGTTTTGTGATCTGAAGAAGCCACATGGAAAGTTCTTAAAGAAGGTTATCTTGGAAGGTCCATTTGAGATGTCTACTGTCATTGTACCCGGAGATCCGAATGCCATTCCACTAAGAGATGAACAAACGAACATTGCTACTGTTACAGACTTGAATCCTCAAGAACTTCTCCACTATGAAGCAGATGAACTTGCAATGGAATATATCCTCTTAGGATTACCAAACCCAATTCTTCGTAGTGTTGATGCTCAAAAGACTGCACAGAAAATGTGGGATCATATTCGTCTTCTTATGGAAGGATCGGTACTCAATCAGGAGGATTTGGAATCCAAAATTTACTTGGCTTATGAACACTTCATGATTGAACCTGGAGAGACACTAGAGTCCTATCATCATCGTTTTTCAGACATCATCAATGATTTGGATAAACACAACATCATCATGCCAAGAATTGCAGTGAATACTAAGTTCCTGAGTAGTCTTGGTCCTGAATGGGAGAAGTATGTCATTTTTCTCCGTCAAGCGAAGAATATGCATCATTCTACATATGGATTGTTGTACGATTACTTGAAACCTCATGAAAAGGAAGTTGATCGGGAAAGGATTCTCCGTGCTCAAATTGCTCCACCTACACATCCGGAAAATCAACAACTTGCCTTATATGCTCAACAAAGTTATCCTCCTCAACAAGCAACTCAACCAACTGCCTCAGCTACACCAAACGATCAATCACAACAACCTCAACAAAATCAATTGGTTCCTTACAACAACAACAATGATCAAGCACTTCATAGTCAAACTAATGAGGAATCTGATCCGTTCGAAGCATTGCAACAGGGAATTGTTATGATTGCTAATGCTTTTAGCCGTTATACAAACAAATCCAACAATCGTATTCGTTCCTCATCCAATACACGAAATCAGGCTGTTGTGAACAATGGACGAGTTGAAGTTCAGAATCGTGGTTATGGTCGTCAAATGGGAGGTGGTCAAGGGTTTAATGCTATGGGTAGGAATACCAACAGAGCTCAAGTGGTGGAACAGGGAAATGCTCAGAATGGGTTGAATGGTCTTTGATGCTACAACTGCAATGAGAAGGGACACCTGGCTAATGCATGCCCAAAGCCAAGGACTAGGGGAAGTGCTTATTTCAAAGAGGCTCTTCTTTTAGCTCTTAAGGATGAAGCTGGTGGATCTCTCACAACCAAAGAACAGAGCTTTATGGCAGATGCAGACTCAGATGATGATATGGAGGACTTGCAGGCCAATGCAGCTGTTATGTTGATGGCTAATATGCATGAGTTACACATGAGTGAAACAGGCCCAGTGTATGACACTGATGGCTTGTCTCAGGTACCCGAACAAACCATCATCATATCTGAACTAATATCTCCGCCAATATCTGAATCTGGCACGGATCAGACTGTTCAAAATGAGTCATCTACATCTCATTCTGACGATTTTCAAGTTAACCCTGTAGTTACATTTGACGATCAAGATGACCTTATGGTTTCCTTTGATAATCAAATTGACTCCGTGGTTGTACTTGAGGATCTAAATAATGATCATGTTGTGACTCACGTTGAACAAGCTGAACTGTTGCCTCATCCAGATTTTGCTCGTTTAATTCAAGACCATCAAATCAAAATGGAGGAATGTTATGCATTAAATAAGGATTTAAAAAGCAAAAATGCACTGTTAACCAAGGATTTTGAATGCTTACAAATGCAACTCAACTTTTTCAAAACTCAAGAAAACCGTGAAAAAGGTTTTGAAGCCGCTTTTGCTAAATCTCATCAAAACAAAAAATATTTAGAGAGACAGATGCGTGATCTAGCCGCTTCGAAGAATGCTTTGTTGTCAAAAATAGAACAACTGAAACATGAACATAAAAAGCAAATTAACGCTCTCACCTTGGAAAATCAAAAAGCTAAGGCTGAGTTGTTATCTTGTCAAAAACAGTTCTCCGCATACAAAAAGCATTCAACGAATCGGGTAGATGACCTTCTTGAAGAAATTATCGGCTTGCAAAACAAAATCAAAGAGTTTAAAACTGTTTTTTACAAACATGGTGAATCAATAACAGCTATTGAAAAGTTTACCTTAAAACCCAATCCAAAAGGATATGGACCAAATCTAGCTGATTACAAACCAAAGCTTTCATTAAAAACAATTAAACCAAATCCTGAAGTTTCCATTGCAGAATATAAAATTAATGATACTGTTATGAGTGTTGTTGAATATCATCGTCAAGAGGAATTAGATGCAGAAGACGAGAGTCGATCAAAATTAAAAATTGTTGTTTACAACAAACCTTTTAATTACTCAAAACCGGTCACTTTCGTCACACCAACGGATTCTTCTAACACACCAAGGGTTATCATCAAAACACCTGAGTCTTCTAATGTTAATCTCCAACCAGATTATGCACAAACTTATGGTCCTTTACCTTCCATCAGTGAAGTAAACTCAAAACCTGAAAATCGAAAAATTCTTAGATATTTTGACATTTTCATGGCTGACCTCAAAATTTTACAACATGAGATAGAATATCGTTCTGAAATCAAAATTGATCATTTTCAATCGCCTCTGGCGCGAGAACAAAGAGACATTTTTCAGAAAAATCTTTTACCTAACGTTAAAAATTTGAAAAGTTGTGCATTAGCTTGGGAAAAGGATTTTCATAAGGAACTTGGAGTGATGAAGGTCGTTTTCGAGAAAACCGAAACATTTATTTCTAATACTAAACGTAAAAAGAAACTGTTGAGAAAAGATGTTGATAGACTCTTGGAAGATGTTATCTGTGCTGATATCCATAATGTTGTGTTATTCTATTCTTTGCCACATGCATCTGATTATACCTCTGCTGATACTGTTGACTTTGTGGTAACTGTTGAGAATACTGATAATGTGCTTCAGATCGAGTCTTTAAAAGCTGAAAATAAACAATTACTTAACGAACTTTACAATGCAAAACGTCGTCTTCATTGGTGTGAAAAAGATATTCACAATCATCAACTTAGTTTTCAAAAGAAAATCGCTCAGTTGAGTGCAAAATCTTCTGATCCTAAATTTGAGCAACTGGATGATCAAAACGTGTCTTTGAAAAGTCAAATCTCAAAATATGAACAAGAACTTGTAAAAGTTAAACAGGAATATGGTGTCATATTTGATTTACTCAATAAGACTCGACATGAAGCATCAAACGAACTTGATCACTATCTTGCTCACACTAGAGAAGTCATGAATTTTGCTGGTAATATTCGTTCTGAAAATCAAGATTTGATTCACACTATCTCTAAGTTAAGAGAAATGTTAGGAAAGTATGCACAACTTCCGCCTACCATCATTAAGAGATTAGCACCAGTAACACTTAGTCATCATGCACCTAGAATCCCTACTGCCAAATCACAAGTTGCTAGCGTGCTTCCTTCTACTGAAACAGGAATAGTTGCGTCTTTTCCAAACGTCCGCACTTCACAGCCTAGGAGCACTCAATCGAAGAATAGGAAGTTGCGACCTAAGAAAAGATCAATAAGGAATGCTAAAGTAGAAGAACACCCTAGGACTATGAATAAGACTCACGTTGCTTCCACTATAGATGTTGCGTCTGGCAAATGTAATAGAAATAGTGATGTAACGAATGCTAAACCTTTAAGCACTTTTGATATTCAGTCTGATGCACCTTGTGTTATTTGTCGTAAAAGTATGAATTCTGATTGTCATGACAAATGTGTTGCTAAAGCTATAATCTCTCGTTTACGGAATCCTAAGAATCGGAATACCTCTAGGCCCACTAATCATTCTAAGTCTGTGCTTAGTAGACCGCCTTCTTTAGATTCTAAGGCAAACATTGTTGTCACTGTAGCTCCAGTTTCACCTCCTAAGAATGTAGTACCACCTAGTGCATTCACTAAGACTAAAGCAAAGAGTAGTTATAGATGGCAGAAATGGATATATAACACACTAGGATTTAAATGGATGCCTAAAGTCATTAATGTGTGCATGTCTCATATACCTGCTTCGGAACCCTCTAACATTTCGGGTTCCACATCTACTTCTATTCCATCTGTGTCGTCTGTGTGTAATGCAGGTGATACAGATCATTCTCTGGATTGTTGATAGCGGATGTTCCCGACACATGACAGGCAACCTTAAACTGTTATCAAACTTTATTGCAAAGTTCATTGGCACTGTCAGGTTCGAGAATGATCACTTCGCAGCTATCATGGGCTACGGATATTATGTCAATGGGAACATCGAAATCAGAAGGGTTTACTATGTGGAAGGCCTCGGTCATAATCTGTTCTCAGTAGGTCAGTTTTGTGATGGTGATTTGGAGGTTGCTTTCCGGGAGAAAACTTGTTTCATTCGTGATCTACAAGGAAATGACCTTATGTCTGGCTCGCGTAATTCTAGTCTCTACACTATCTCTATGCAAGACATGGTTGCTTCATCTCCCATCTGCTTACTTTCAAAGGCAACATCAACAAAATCCTGGCTATGGCACCGTCGTCTCTCACATCTAAACTTTCAAACCATCACCAACCTTGCTCTACACAAACTAGTTGAAGGTCTCCCACGATTCCGGTATTCAAAAGATCACCTATGTTCAGCTTGTGAACAAGGGAAAAGCACTCGTGCTCACTTTCCTTCAAAGGTGGAACACAGCTCTCAGCATGTGCTTCATCTTCTTCACATGGATTTGTGTGGCCCGATGCGCATGCAAACGATCAATGGCAAACGCTACATATTAGTAATTGTTGATGACTACTCACGATGGACTTGGGTCTACTTTCTTCGAAGCAAAGACCAAGCTCCACAAATGATCATCACCTTTCTCACGAAAATACAGGTTCAGCTCCGCAACACCGTCAGGCTAATTAGAACAGACAAAGGAACTGAATTTGTTAACCAAACCCTTCGTGAATTCTATGAGAAAGTGGAAATTCAGCATCAAACATCTATTGCACGTACACCCGAACAAAATGGAGTTGTTGAAAGATGAAACCGCACGTTAGTGGAAGCTGCAAGAACAATGTTAATCAATGCTAAACTTCCAGATTACTTATGGGCAGAAGCTGTATCTACTGCATGCTATACTCAAAACCGTTCTATGATCACAAAACGCCACAACAAAACACCTTTCGAGCTTGTCCACAACCATAAACCGAATCTCAAACACTTTCATGTATTTGGATCTCTTTGCTATCCGAATAATGATCGTGATGATTTTGGAAAGCTCAAAGCCAAAGCTGACATTGGAGTCTTTATTGGATATTGTGAGAATTCTAAAGGTTACCGGATCTGGAATCGTCGTACAAAACAGGTGATGGAAATGATTCATGCTCATTTTGATGAACTCACGGAAATGGCTTCTGAGTATAACAGCTTAGAACCCGGTCACAACCGTTTAAACTTCCCTCAAACCCCATCATCAGCTGAACAAAGCCCCCAGCTAACTCGTCAACAAATGGAAAGGTTATTTGCTCCTCTGTTCTGTGACGATATTGATGAACGTGCTCCAGGTGTATCCGCTGTTTCCGCTGCTCAACCTGATAATATTCCTATACCTGATACACCTGCTACAACAACTACTGTTGAAGAAGCACCACCAGTTGACTCCACCACAACAGTTGAACACACCGCTTCCAACAATGATGAACCAGCTGATGATATTCTGAATGAAGTACCCCCACCTGCAGATTTTGATCCAAATGCGTTCTTTAACCCGTTTGCTAATGACACTGCTGCACCTGATGTCGCGGAATCATCAACAAACCATTTGAATCCTCAGAATCTGCACAATGTATACCAACATCAACCCTCTACACATAGATGGACAAAAGACCATCCTCTGGCAAATATTATTGGAAAACCGAACCAACCAGTCGTTACGAGACAACGTCTTCATACAGATGGTGAACATTGCATTTATGCACTCACTGTCTGCCAATCTGAGCCTAAAAACATTAAAGACGCAATGACAAAAGACAACTGGATTGAATCCATGCAGGAAGAACTCAACCAATTCAAACATCTTGAAGTATGGGAACTGGTTGAAAGACCAACAGGGTCTACGTCATTGGTCTAAAATAGATTTGGAAAAACAAATTGGATGCTGAAGGGAACGTCATCCGAAACAAGTCACGTCTAGTTGCTAAGGGTTATCGTCAGGAAGAGGGAATAGACTTTGAAGAATCTTTTGCTCCGGTTGCTCGTCTTGAGGCTGTTCGGATATTTCTCGCGTTCGCGGCTCATATGAACATGACGGTCTTTCAAATGGATGTCAAAACTGCGTTTCTCAACGGACAACTGAAAGAAACGGTTTATGTCAGCCAACCCGAAGGATTCGTTGATCCAGAGTGCCCGAACCATGTCTACAAACTGAACAAAGCTCTTTATGGTCTCAAACAAGCCCCTCGGGCATGGTACGATAAGCTATCATCTTTCCTCAATGCTAATAATTTCACCAAAGGCTCGGTTGACCCAACTCTTTTTATACAATATCACGGGGCACATATCTTAATTGTTCAAATTTACGTGGATGACATCATTTTTGGATCTACACATAAAAAGTTTTCAACCGCTTTTGCAAAACTAATGAAGAAAAATTTTGAAAGGTCCATGATGGGTGAACTCACGTTCTTTCTAGGACTGCAAGTTCATCAATCACCACGTGGTATTTTCTTGAGTCAGTCCAAATATGCCCTTGAACTCTTAAACAAATTTGGAATGACAACCTGTGACACTTATGCCACACCAATGGCTCATACCAAGAAGCTAGATGCTGATTTACATGGGAAATTAGTTGACCCTACCAAATACTGAAGTATTATTGGGTCTCTCATGTATCTAACAGCTAGCAGACCTGATATTGTCTTTGCCATTTATCTATGCTCCCGTTATCAGTCGCGACCAACTGAAACCCACCTATCTGAGGCTAAAAGAATCCTCCGATACATAAAGGGAACCATTAACTTGGGGATCTGGTATCCGAAGGATTCTGGTTTTGACCTAATCGCTTTTTCAGACGCTAACCACGCAGGATGCTTAGACTCAAGGAAAAGTACTTCACGAGCCCTACAATTTCTTGGTGATAAACTGGTGTCTTGGCAATCAAAGAAGCAGGATTGTACATCGCTGTCATCAACCAAAGCAGAATATGTAGCCATGTCCGCATGTTGTGCTCAAGTCATATGGATGAGAACACAACTCAAAGACTATGGTTACGTATTTGACAGAATCCCGATGCACTGCGACAATCGGAGTGCCATTGCGATCTCGTGCAACTCAGTTCAGCACTCGAAATCAAAGCACATCGATCTTCGCTATCATTTCATCAAGGACCACGTGGAACAGGGTACCGTTGAATTATACTTTGTGGGTACAGAATACCAATTGGCAGATCTTCTCACCAAAGCCTTGCCTCCCGCTAGGTTTAATGAGCTGATCCACCGGATTGGTATGAGGTGTTTGACACAAGAGGAATTGGATGACCTCCTAAAACAGTCTTAAAAACCTGTCAAACACCAAACTCTCTTTTGTAAATAAATTTTTCAAAAACAAAATACAAAAATATAAAACCTGATAAAAACAAAAATATTCTTCTAATCTAATTTTTCTTTCAACATGGCAAGTACATTTCTTCCGTCAACACTTTAATCTTTCAAAATTCAGTATTTTTCCGATCAAGTGTTGAGGGGGAGAAAACAAAAATTTAACTGTTTCAAAACATCTGTGTACTTGTATGTTATCATATCTCGGTTGTTTCTTTTTTAAATGGTGGTGAAGTTTCTGGTTCAATGACACTCCTCGGACTAAAATTAATAACCTTTCATCATTTTTCTTAAGTCGAGGGGGAGTGTCGTCAAGTTTCTTTCCTAAAAATCTTTGTTTGGTAACCAAAATGGAAGTTAAATGGCTTTGTTTGAAAAAGGAAAAGGTGGAGGGACCAAAAATGTCAAAATCTTAAAGTTACTTTAAATAAAAACACCTCCTACCTACTTCTAACTTCACATTTATTACTTTCAACCTTAAACATCCTACGCCTAAGATTCATTCAAGAAATCCGTGCTTTAGATCATCGTTTTGTAAGTGTTTTCACGATCTTAACAGTAATACAAGCTAAGGTTTTGAATTTCTAGTAGACCCTACGGCTAAAACTTTTGTTACGCGTGATTATGTGTTCTACGCATAAGCGTATGAACACACAATCATTGTGTGTGTGTTTATGGTTAAATGGATAGTGTCAAAACGTTTCTAATACATCAATGATATCATTTTAACCATCAAAACCCACCCAGAAAAATGAATTGATGATTTTTGAAAACTAGGGTTCTTGAGTCGAATTGGGCATTTTTAAATGTGGAGTGTTTTGATGAAAAAGATTGTTGGGTTATGTTCATATGTTGATGAATTGATGATATCCAAGGTCATTAACCACCCAGAAACTCTAAATGATTAAAAATTTGGAATTAGGGTTTAATGTTCATAAGTTTGGGTATTTTTGATTCTCAACGAATTAGATGTTAAGACTTTGTCTATAAGCTCATACAACATCTTAGACCTACCAAAATTTGTTTGGTGCAAATCCCATGGTTAGAAATCATACGCGTAATTCTCAACCCTTAGGGTTTTGACCTACGCGTATGACTTTTTACGCGTAACTGTTTAACAAATGATTCATGCCATGATTTGTTGATAAAACGTATTCTTGTGTTAATATTGATGATTTGATGAATTTATTTCAGGCTTGCTACGCTTAAAAATTCAGAATCAAGGTCATTTGATTCTCTACAAATAAGGATTACCCTACGCGTAGTCAAGTTATGCGTAAGAATAATTCTACGCATAACTATTACGTGTAAGGTTCTACAATGGGACTACGCGTATCCTGTGAAGGATATGCGTAAACAGTGACCTTTACGCATAAGGTCTACTCTTACGAGTAAGCCTTACGTGTAAGGTTCTTATACGCCTACGCGTAAGCTCTACGCATAAGGTCCCCTATTTCCTACGCATAACATTTCTTACGCGTAAGTTAGGATCCTACGCGTAAGCTTTCATCTACGCGTATGTCATTACTGTTTACGCTTAACTTTGCCAAAACTACGCTTAAGCCTGGATTGACCTTCATTATGAATTGTTACGTGTACAAACTTGTAAATAAACTAATCATAACGTCACGAATCCAATAATGTCACTAATAAACTTAATCGTTTGATATGTTGTGAACAATAAGTGATAACATAAACTTTAAAACTTAAAGTTAACTAACTCACGAAACATTTCACGACGTCATTAGACTATTAGACATACAAGTGACTTAGGACTCGTAACAATCATTGACACTGTACATTCAATAACTAGACAATAAAACCTTCTGTTGACTAACATTATGTCTTTCGATATGTTGGTTCTTTTGGCTAATGTTATTTCAGATCACGACATGGCTGCTCAAATGAATGTGGATGCACCTGAGGTTCTCACTATTGCTGATATCTTCCCAAATGGCTATCTAAGAAAGATTGGAAAGAGTAACCTTAGGGTTGACTTTGAAACCCTCACATGCTCAGAATCTTCTAGTCTCATTGCTGTGGATATTCTAAGGAATCATCCCTAACAGAACATGCTCTCACACTCTGCTACTGTACCGAAAATCTACATTCAGCAATTCTGGAATTCTATGCAGAGGATCACAGGTCAAAGTGCTGTGACAGTGACACTTAACCACAAACAAGTCACCATCACTCATGCAGACTTACGGGCTGTTCTTCTCATTCCTGAAATCGAGCCAACTGACTTCTTTGCCACACCTACCGAAGAGACAGTTCTACAATTTCTTCTTGACATTGGCTATGATGAAGCTTCGGGGGTTGTTACTAAGCATTCTCACGTGGAGCTTAAGAACATTCCTCAACCGTGGAGAACCCTCTACATCATCATTACCAAGTCTGTTTCTGGTCGTGACAGTGGTTATGAGCATCCAAAGCTCATGGAACTACAAATCTTCTGGTCTTTGATCAATAAGAAGGACATCGAAATTGAAGCACTGATATGGGAGGACATGATGCTATTTCACAAGAAGCTTAGCTCAAAGATTCCCTATGTCAGATACACAAAGCTTTTGATCAAGAGAGCACTTGGACTTAATCCTGATATTCCACAGAGGCTCAATGACCCCGACAATCACGACTTGTTGTCCGAACCTATCCTTTCTATCAGAATCAAGGAATCGACAACCAAGAAGCAGGGTGCCGTGCTGCCTGATCACCTTCTATCTAAGGAACTCAAGAAGCTTGAAACGTACAAAAGGTATCTAGTAGCAGTTAAAGAAGGCAAAGTTGGTCATCTTGATGAAAAACCTTCAGGAACTCCTACTCGGAGAACCAGAAGAGGAAGTGCTGGAAGTGCAGTAAGTTCTGAAAGTTATAAGAAACTTCCCAAAAGGAATCCACCTCGTAAAAGGATTATTCCTGTAAAGGAAGCTGAACCAATTCCCTCACCTGAACCGCAAAGAAAGCTTTTGGACGAAAGCTCTAAAGGTACTGACACAGATGAAGAGATTACCTACTCTGAAACTGCAAAGGATGACAATCCTTCAGTACCAAAACCTCCAAGTCCTCAAGCTGATAAAGGAAAAGGGAAGACTCCTGCACTTGTGCCCTATGATGAAAGCTCTGAAGAAGAAGAAGAGCTACTGGATCAATCCTACAGGAAGAAATTTAAAATCATCAGACACCTTCAAAAAGCTGAAGAATTTGCAAAAGACCAAATGGGTGGCCCCGGAGGATCAAGTGGTGCTGCCCACTCTTCACCAGATCCTGATGCGGTTAATCGACCCGATAAGGGATCTGGTGCCACCACTCTTGTGCAACAACAAAAGCTTGTGGAGGATACTATTGAATATGAGTTTGAGAAAACTGAAACTGAGAAGTCTGAGAAAGATAAAGATGCTGATTATGACAAGCTGCTTCTGGAAAGTCCTACACGATCACATAAGGAAACTTCTGAACCGCCCAAGGACCCCGAGTCTCCTCACGTCTCATCCTCATCGGATTCTTCTTCTCATTCATCACCACCACCATCAAAGAGATCAACCAAATCATCATCCAAATCAGTGAAGAAACCACCTCGTTCTTGGATATCTCATGCTCATAAACGAATTGGGAATGCTGTCAAACAAATTAGAAAGAAAGACATTCTCCAAAAGAAGTTGAATTTCTTTGCTGATCACATACAGCATCTGTATGACGAGCATGAAAAGATGAATGGAGAAAGGAAGTTTATTCAGGAATTCATGAAAAATCATCGTCAAGAGGAACTGAACGAAATGATCGAAGGTTACACTAACAAGTACCTTCAGGATATCGTTCCTAAAATCACAAAGGAGATGTTTACCAGACAACTATATCCAAATCTTATGCAGATAGCCAAGCAAAATATAAGATCAACACCTTTAACCGTCATAATCAATCCATCTGATCCTGTAGTTTTCTCGGATAATGAATTGGTGGCCAAGCTTGTCACACAAATGTCCACACGATCAGGGACATTTACTTCTGAGGAAGGAAAGCTGTTTCAAGCATTGCTGGACTACTAACTCAAAGAAGCATGTAGATTCGAAGCAGAAAAGTCTAAACGTCCTAGAGACGATGAAGACAAGGATCAGGATAAGCATGATAAAGCTAAACGTCAAAAGAAGTATGGTGAATCATCTTCTATGTTACCTCCTCTCCAACAGACTCCTACTCAACAAAGGCCTCCTCCTCGTTCTTCTACAGATAAACCTCAGGACGATTCCGAGTTACCACCCCTGTCTCAGAAAACCGGTGATTACTTTGAGTATATGGGTGGTAACAATGAAGAGGTCCTTGAGCCCCTACAATAACCCACCTCTCCCAAACAAGTTCAGAAACCAGAATCATCATCTAGGCCTTCGAAAAAGAAGAAGAAGAAGACGCCTCAAACTGACGTCGTATCTTGGCTAGATGACGATAAAACTGAAGAATTTGAATGGTTTTCTACTCTTGTTAACAACACTCCCTACCCTGAAGAAGGTCAGGATTTGGTCGACGGTAATACATTGGAGCATACAAAACTTTTGCAAGAAAAGTTCCAGGTGAAGAAGATGACAAAATCCGAGTTGAGGCGAATCAAGAATGAAGCTTTTCAACTGTAGAAAGATAGCTCAGAAAGTGCCATCGAGGTCGAATATCACCTTGAAAACATTGCTCGAGCTATGTCTAACAACATGGATTGGCTCAACCCAGAAGCAAACATCAACTTCACCAAACGGGACAACCCTCCATACTACACCGACTGGTCAAAACCTCTACCAACAATTGGCCAACCAGATGAAACTAGGATCCCATTCAGATATTTCTTCAACAAAGACCTGGAATTTCTTCTACACGGTGGTGATGGTTCAAGGAAATATGCCACATCGTTGACACTTCCATTCCCAGCAGCTATATACTCGAACTGCATAGCCATCGAGGAACGTGCCAATCACTTGTTCTTTGACAAAGTGGAAGCATACGACCGAGATGCAATGTACGGAATTCATCATTGGCCGGAACGCCGAAGAATCTACTACAGAAGCTGTCAGGTTCAGAAGTCTCAACATGCGGTGTTCAGTACTAAGGATATCGTTGCCATCAAACATGTTGTTTTGTCATCTAAGTGGGACTACACCTTCCTAAAGAATATCGTAGTCAAACGACAAGATGAAAGGGATTATGCTTTCTCTGAAGCTGACTTTGAGAATTTGTCTATCAACGACATCGAAGACATGTACCTTGCCAAAGTACAAGGTCGCATGAGACAATTTTCAACCGAAGTACAACGTGAATTCATCAAGTCATTGGTCATCTTCATCAGACGCATAGTCATCAAAGAACGTGTTGAAGATCTTCAGCTAGCAGTTGAATCTTATCAGACCCGTGTCAACTTCACACCACCTTAGCTAGATCTTCCCGACCTCAACCGGCTCTCACAATATACACTCATCAGCAAACCTTTCGGCGTCATTTACCGCAGTGAACTTCAAAGAAATTGCTTAATGGCGTGTAGTGAACTTCACAAGTTTGGGGATCACACGGGACGGATTAGCCTATAGGTTGAAGGACATACGTCACAAGATTGGGTCTCCTAAGCGATGGAATTCTCAGGATCGAAGGGATGTGAGGAGAATCATCAGAATGATTGATGAAAGGTTGTTTCGAAGGGATCAGTTCAGAACATTGGAAAGCTTTGTTGGTGGTCGACCCAGGATTAACATCACCGGCTATCAACGCCTTGTTCGCACTCCTGGTGACATCACTGCACTTCCTGGTACCCCTTGAATTGTATCCTTCATTATAAATTTGAATGTGTGATTATTTATGCATATGGCTTGTGCACACATAACAGTGTACAACCCGTAATTGTCAAGAAAGGACCATGTGGTACGCTTCAGTGCCACAATCCTTATAAAAGGAGCGAAAGCTTCTTATTTTTAAGTAAAACCTATTAAACCTTTCATTTTTCAAGGTTTTGCTCAAAAGAACAAGTACTTCCCCGTAAGATTTTCAAAACCTCAACCGTTTATATCACTAGTTGAGGGGGAGTATTTGCATTAAAACTTTGTTCACAAATTGTTCATAGTGGTCATCTTCCCGCAACACTCGAAATGGTCATATTTATTGTCAACTTTTCAAAAATAACATTTGATATGCCATATTTGAGGGGGAGAAAATTGTGTGATAAGAAATATGTTGTGCAATATGCAAATGAATCTGTGTACTTCAGACTTAACCAACGAATTGACGGTACTAAAACTGTTAGTAACTCGAAAAGAATTGTCCTGGACGGGTAATAATTTCAAGCTAGTTCGCTAGTAATGTAAACGTGTCTCGCAAAGGACTTGTCCAAGTAGAAATTACCATTCGAGATACTCTTGGTAAACATGAACTCTGACGGGTTTGACAACCTTTCGAGGTTTGTCTACACCTTCAAGGTAGTTATTAGAGCTAGTTGTCACCTAAAAGCTGACAATGTAACTCTTTAACTATGCAACGTAACCGTGTCTCGCGGGGGATTGTCTATCTTGAGTTGATCAATTCAAATGTGCGCGCTCTTCCCACACAGTGCAGATTTCCGTCAAAACTCTAAAGCAAATGTGGAGGGGGAGTATTTATGCATAATCCTATCTCTCACAGTGGTTCAAACATGTTTTTCATTAACAAACCCTTTGAGAGATTCTTCACAACAGTGGTTTTAATGGCAACATAGGTTAGTCATGGAGTTATAAGGTGACTAAGGTTAGGAATAACCGTCCTATGATCCGCCAGAGCCAAAGGGATCTACCCAAGGACATCACAAATAGTTAGTACTTAGAAGTCCTTAGGTACGATTATAAAAAGGAGAAAATGAGAATCGGAGAAAGAAGGAGTTGAAGAATCAAAAAGAAATGCAAAGAAAAGGATGAAAAGAAATAGCCCTCCAGATTATTCAACTTAGGGCAGACACCGGGTTCAATTCATATGCTACTGGTTGTCACTTAGTGACGTCGGTATTGAAGATTAAAAGTCGTCATGGACCCAGTGACGCATGCACTAAACCTTCTTAGCCACTTAAGTTTCTCTCAACAGAAGCTTATTTCATTCTCATAGGGAACCCTACGTAAACTATTGGCTTTCTCTTAGAGATCGCTGGTATTGAAGAAAGAGACCCTCTCCCTAGTCTCCGCTCAGGAAAACCAAAACGCACTATTGAGTCTAGAGCCACGAGATTCATCAAAAGATCTCTTAGGTACACTTGACATTTTATCACTTGACGTTCAACTATAAGAATTTCAATGGTACATTATCGAGTCCTTCACATATCTTAGCAATCTGTCGAGAACATTTATGAGAGGTTCACATCTGTGATCCTCAGTGATTGAATGGAAACTCCTGCCAGGGTCAACATCAAACAGCCTTGACAGCAGGTCACTTCGGTAACTCCCCGTGGATTACGCGGAGTTTGTCTCAAACGGTCTACAGTCGTGAGGTGATGCTTCGGTGTACCTCAGCGACTCATCTGAACTGTAGATGTACTTCGGTACATCGCGTTATCTCACTTGTGGGACTCCAGTTCAGGAACGGCCTTTGTAAGAATTAGAGTTGTGTTTTCACACTATGCTGTTAACACTCTCGAAGTTCAAACTTGTAAGTGCCGGAATCTGCTTATTACTAACCGTTTGAAATGTTTTCTTCTTCTGGAAGCTCTGGAGCGGGATGATCGTGCTGATTCTTCTCATGCTCACGCCAACATCATCACTAATGGAAGTTCTATCTAAAAGCAACACAACAGTCAGAATGATTCTTCGTCAAATCAAAGAATCTACAAAGTGAAAAGACTTAAAGAACTTCATCAGTATTAAATTCCAACGTCAAAGAGCGTGTGAGCATGTTGAAGAATGACGTGGAGACACTCGAGCAGCGAAGCAGACCTGAGGCAGAATTGATGCAGACAACAACATACTATCACTTTCACCACAAAGAACAATAATCAAAGAACAAAGTTAAAGATGACGTCAAAGCATAACCATTCAAAGAAGACAATTTCTCTACACTGGAGAGATTGTTCGAATCAAGGCAATTCTTCTCACAAGAAAGAAGAATGTCAGAAGACGTCAGAGCTACTATTACATCAACGCCTTCACCGTTCATCACCAACACTTGAGGGGGAGATTGTTGGAATCACTCCTAAACCATAATCAAGTGTTAGTAATTATTATGTAATAGTTAGCTTTATTATGGCCTTTATGTTTGTTATTAGCCTTAAGCTTATGTAGAAGGCCCATGAGCTTAGGCCCAAGCTCATTAAAGAAAGGATGGAAACTAGGAGTGTTGCCCTAGCTTTCCTCCTATAAATACTCTTGTAAACCTTCATTTAAAGGTTGGTTGTTCAAGTTTTTCTCTCATCACATATCCTACGCATAACCGTATCATTGTATTGTGTGTGTGTATTTTACTTGTTCAATCGCCTTATCTCTTTATATATTACTTGTGTTTGTAAAACTAGTGACCTAACAGTATTGTTGAGTCGAACTTGTAGCTGTTTGATAAGTTTGGCGATGACATCTGGAGTTTCATCCTTTGTCCTCAAAACTTTACCCAAGTAAATCGAGAGTAGTCATCCACAACGACTAAAATGTATTTCTTCCCATTTATCGTTTGTACTCTCATTGGTCTGCACAGATCCATATAAAGGGTATGAAGAACTTCCATTACTGAGTTTATGGGTTTTGGTTTGTGTGCATATTTCGTGCTTTTACCCAATTGGCAAGCTGAATAAAGATGATCTTTTTCATATTTTAATCTGGGTAAGCCTCTGACAAGATCCTTTCTGGAAAGGTTATTGATGGTGCCGAAGTTTAAGTGATTGAGACGACGATGCCATAACCATGACTTTGTTTTTGAAGCCTTTGACAGCAAGCAGATTGGAGAAGACTTCATCATGTCTTCGATAGAGATGGTGTATATGTTAGAACCACGAGTACCTCTTAATAATTCCACACCATCAAGTTCTCTAACAAAGCAAGTATGTTTTCTAAAGGCCACTTCTAGATCGGAATCACAGAATTGACCAACAGAGAACAAATTATGACCAAGACCTTCCACATAATATACCCTGGAGATTATACTTTTGCCAACTACATAATCACCATAACCCATAATTGCTCCAAAATGGTCGTTCCCGAATCTTACAGTCCCGATGAATTTACTCACGAAGTTCATGTGCCGCGACCGGTCTCCAGTCATATGCTTGGAACAGCCTGAGTCTAAGAATCACAGAATGATTTGAACGATCTGCAGTTGAACACGGACAAGAATGGATAACTGGATAATTGGGATCCCCATGCAAGAATGGGTTCCACTTGGTTAGTAACAGTGATTGGAACACCCACATTAGAAGTAGAAACAATGGAATCATTAGAAATAGATGTAGTGCTAGTGTCCATATTTGACCTATTCAAAGTATGTTTACTTCTTAAGGGAATAGTTCTACCAGTAGGCATCCATTTTCTAGTGGGCATTGATTTAGCAACTTTAGGGCAAAGCTCATTAATCTTACGGCCAGTAGGTATCCATTGATAACCTATATTGCTAAATTTCCTTCCTGTGGGTTTCCACTGTTTTCTAACTTTCTTTCGCCTTTGCCTTTTAGCCTTCTTAGCTTGAATTTTAACATTAACAGTTTTATCAGGGCGTTTAACAGCATTAGACAAATCATTCATACCACATTCAAGATTAGTAACAGAAACCAAGCAATCATCATTACATGTTTTGCCAAAAGTAGCAGAATTCGCATTAATTACAGTACGCTTAAAGCTAACACTAGAATCAACACGATTCGTTTTATTCAACTCCAACTTAATATTCCTAGGGTGATCTTCTACTCTCTTCCAATGCACATTCTTAGCTTGCGAGGTCCTACCTTGCTTGGTATTGCTTGGAGGCTTTGACCCGCTTGCTTTAATGTCACTGATTACTCCTGTAGAGGGAATTATAGGAACATTAGTTGATTGATCTTCTTTTTGCATTCCTGAACTAGTTGTGCAGGGATCTGAACTACTTGAAGGCACATTAGTGTTCACTTTCTTAAAACTGGGCATAGAATGATTTGAATGCTTGGCACTAGGCATGGAACAAGGCATCACAGCTTTACCTTTCGCACCTAAGGATTTAGGACATGTTGTAATTAAACATTCTAGCAGCTCCTGAGATCGTTTGGCCTGAATGCAAGCAAACCTAATTTCTCTATCAATAGGTTTATTAATGAAATCCTCTTCAACAATCTCACGGAGACATTCTAGACTATCCTTAAGGTGAGCACAATAGTTATGAAACACAGGTTCATTATTCCTAAGATGAGGAGGAATATATTTAACAGTCACAGTATATTTGCGGCCTGAGGATGACATTGATGCAACCTTCTCATTGAAAACAAGTGGTAGTTTCCCTTTTTCCTGACTCCTCAGATTCTCAATTTCTTTTTGTAAAGACATTATTTTTTTCGTTGTTTTTGTCACGAGTGACTTTCATTGAATCATATAACTCTTTAAAGTGTCGTTTAACTTTTTCATTTTCTTCTAGAAAGCTTTCGTTTTCCTTTTGTAAAGTATTAACTAAGTTTTGAAGATGAAAAGTTTGAGAACACTGAGAATCTAAAGGATGAGGCATTTGGGACCCAGTCACATTGTTCTTTTCACCCTTTAATTGAGAGATTTGGGTTCTCAATTTTTTGATCGTGTTGCAATGAGCTCGAATCTGTTCATCACGTTTGCTAATTTCAAAAACTGCATCAAATTCAGGAGCATCCAAGGATGTCTTGATATTTGAGGTTTTAACATTTTCTTTTAGATGTTGATATTTTAATTGCAAAGCAAGATGCTCAACTTCAAAATTAGAAAACTGTTTCACCAAGTTATCATGATCATCCTGTTCAACTTTTTCATGCAATTTAGAGTTACTTTTTTCAAGCTCAATGACATGATCATGAGAGACTTTCAGAGCAACAGATAATTCATGAAATCGAGAAGCATTAATGGAGCAATTCGTAGCAGTGTAAAACACATCTTGAGTAATACATTCAGAAATAAGATTCTCATTCAAGGTGTGCAAGTTCTTCCTCTCAATCTCATTATATTTTAATTCTCGCTCATAGTCACTAACCTCAACAATCATTGCATCAAATTCCTTTTCCATTTCTTTAATATCTAAATCCATCCCCTTTTTAAGACTCTCAAATTGACCTTTTAACTGTTTAAAGAAAGGTATGATCTCAGTTAAATAGCATTCTTTAGTTTTCTCAAAACCCCTTTCCCCTTCAGTTATCCCAGTGGGTGTGATCCTTTTCTTACAAGTTTTCTCAAAATCAACAAAAAATTGAAAAATAACATATTGACTGATTAAGGTCTTGCTTTTAGTGGCAATAGTTCTAGGAACTAAATGCATTGGTGTATTTGGAGGATACACAGTCGCTGAAGTCATTTTCCTAAGGGGAGGATTTATAACAAGATTCTCTGCTTTTTGCTTATCTAAATCCTTTTTCCAGAACACTTGTTCGAGTGTTAACAATGTTTGAGGCTTAAACTTGTTCAAGGAAATCCAATTTTCCTTCTTGTAATCATGGGGTTTGATAGTTATGTTGTTCTTTTTACATTCAGGATCTTCTAGCTTCTTATTCATTTTTTTCTAGATGCATCATCTAATTTTCTATCTTCCTTAGTGCACTCAACGCAACTAGGTTTCTGTCTAGGTTTAAGAATCTCATTACCATTATAGATTACATTATGGGCAGCTCTATCCTTTTTAACAACCTCAGGATTAGGTTCCACAACAAGGGGAACGATATGCTTATCGCTTAAAACTTTATGCTTAGTGATCAAGTGAGCAGTCTGAATGGTATTCCCTTGTACGTACAACTTATTTTCAAGCTTGTTTTTCAAAGTTTTTAGATTGGAAAAATCATTCAAAAGTTTTGATTCCTTAGCATTGAATTCTTGCTTAAGCATTTTAACATTTTCTTGAAGTTCTTGTTTTTGCTTAGCAGTTTTAGAAAGCTTTTCTTGTAAGGAGTTTAACTCTTGTTTTAAGACTTCTTCTCTAAAGTTACTTTTTCTAATAATTGTACGCATTTGGTCATCCATTTCCTGCTCACGGGTGGTCAACTCAAACTTAGCACGTTGTTCATAAATAGCAACTTGTTCTTTATAGGCATTCAGTTCAGAGATAACAGAATCATTAGGGGCACATGCAGTGTATTCATCAAAGACATAGTCCTCATTGACTGCGGAAGATGCATTACTTGGTACAACCTCACTTTCACTTTGATTCACATATTGATCATATGGGACAATATTGCTAGTACCCTCATCATCAATATATGATTCAACAGTTTCAAGATTTTGTACTTTATTATGCATCTTTTGCTCATCAACATCCTCATATAGTTTTAATACCTCTGAAATGATTTTGTCTTTGGATGGATTAGCCTGTTGTGGTGGAGAGACCATTGGTGAGATGCTAACCATGAAGATTGTTTGGGCAATAGGTTCATCATCGACATCAGAGTCAAATGCATCACAGTCAGCTACTTGAAATGCATTTTGATGATTGTTACCTATCTCCTGAATTGGCTGTTCATCAACATCAGCATCATAGGTTCGGGCATTTCTGTTGGGTTTTAGGTTCCTTGGATCAAGAATTATTCTAAGTACTGGAACCACGGACAGGTTTGATATAACCACGGACAGAAGAGTGTAACCACGGATGAAGACAACCGCGGCTAGTAGTATTGTGTAACCACTGATAATATATAGTAAGCATTGCTAGTCTTGTATAGTCGGTGAGTTTATTGTATTAGATAAATATGAAAAAGATATTTATCTTGTAGGTTACATATTGTATATTGTATAGGACTCCTTAGCCTATAAAAGGAGGTCCTAGGTTAGGTTAGATATACGTATGTTTTATATCTAAGGTCGATACACTTCAAGGTTGCAAAACCCTAATACTGTAAGAGTATTCGTATTAATAAATAATATTGAGGTGTTGAATGTTTACTGTTCTTCATCTTAAGATTAAGTATTAAATTCCGCGTAATACTTGATAAGCTTTTGTTACGAGTCAGTTTCTATATTAGATCGTTTGCTCAACTGGGATCAACAAGTGGTATCAGAGCTTGTGATCTAGAAACTGTAACCAAGAAGAAGTCTGTTAATCTTTATTCAAGTAAGTTAAGATGTCTAACGAAACTCACATGGTAACTGCTTCAAAAGTTCCCATGCTCAAACATGGTGAGTATCAAATCTGGAGGATGCGAATGAGGCAATACATTCGTATGATTGATTATGCTCTCTGGGATGTTGTTGAAAAATGAGACACTCTTCCTTTGAAGGGTGTGGATGGAAAGGAGGTTGCTATTATTAGTGAACCTGATAAAGCTAAAAGGAAAATGGAGATCAAAGCTCACAGTATTCTCTCTATGGGAATACCAAATGAGTTTGCCTTGGACTTTGATCAATATGAATCTGCTAAAGAATTATTGGATGCTCTTGAATTAAGGTTTGCTGGTAATGAAGCTACAAAGAAGTCAAGGATGAATATGCTCAAGCATCAATTTGAAACCTTCACTGCTCTTAGTGGAGAAAAGATTGATGGAACATACAATAGACTTCAAAAACTTATCAGTCAACTGAAGGCAGTGGGTTACAAGTTCCTTCAAGAAGATATTAATTTGAAGTTCATTAGGAGTTTATCATCTGATTGGGCTATTCATACAATTGTGTGTAGAAATAAGACGGACTTTGCTACAATGACTCTAGACAATCTCTTCAATAACTTGAAGGTTTATGAGTCTGAGAATAACTTTTCACACTCGTCTTCTTCTAATCAAAACATTGCTTTTGTATCCACTAATCACAAAAGCCCACAAGATGTATCCACTGCTGCTTATGGTATAACCACGGCTATTGCAAACAATACCACTGTTAGTGATAATGTCAGTGATGGTGCAATTTGTGCTTTTCTGTCAGATTTAACCACTAGTGTTGATGTTTTGAATCAAGATCTAGATCAAATTGATCCTGATGATCTTGATGAAATTAACCTTCAATGGCAAATGGCAATGCTGACTCTCCAAGCAAGGAAGTTTCTGAGGAGGACTGGAAGACATGTTAGGTATGATGGTCAAAGGAGAGTTGGATTCGACAAAAGCAAGATGGAGTGCTTTAACTGCAAGAAGAAAGGTCATTTTGCTAGGGAATGTCGAGCTCCTAAAAGAATTGAAAGCATTAAGAAGACTACAGAAGAGCCTGCTGCTTCTTCAGCTTTGGTTGCTCAGGATGGGCTTGGTGATTATGATTGGAGTGATCAGATTGAAGAAGGTCCAAATGCAGCTTTTCTTGCTAGTGAAGCTTCAAAAGAGCATAACTTTGCTCTAATGGCCTATGGTTCATCTTCTGGTTCAGATTATGAGGTATCTAATGATTCTAAAACATCTACTTGTTCTTTTAAATCATGTTCTGATAACTTAGAATCTCAAAAGGCTATCACTGAGAGTATGAGAAAAGAAGTAGAGAGATTGACTCTAGATAACTTAGGATATAGAGTTGGTCTAGAGGGTGTGGAAGAGAAGCTAAAATTATGTATTAAATGTGAGTTTGAGTATGTAGAAAAGATCAATATACTAGGTGGTGAAATTGATCTTAAAAACAGAGAGATTAAAATGCTTAAAGATAAACTAGCAGAGGCAGAAAGTGTAAAACTAAAGGCCCTAGATCAAAAAGAAAAACATGTTGTTAGGGTTGCTAAAACACAATATGCTTCTGATCTAGTAAAGAAGCCAATAGGTCAAAAACTGTTCAAAGATGGTACTGGTTTAGGATACAATGATATGCCACCACCCCCTTTGATGAAACATGCACCACCTGCTAAAGAACTGTCATTTAGTAGTGAATTCAGTTTTAACAAACCTGTTGAAGAAATAAATAAGACTGAAACACCTAAGATAAGTTCTGATAAGTTATCTGATGCTCCCATAATAGAAGATTGGGAATCAGATTCTGAGGATGATAGAACTGAATCAACTAAGTCTGAAAAGATAGAGACAGTTAAGAAAGTTGATTCTAAGCAAGTCAACCTTGTACCTAGATTTGGAGCTAAAGTTACCAAGAAAGTTGTAGAGTACAGGGAAATTCCTAGGGACCAGATGAAACAATATAAACCTAGGGGTAATCAAAGAAGCTTAAATGGTCTAATTTCTAACAGATTAGGTGATGAGTTTCAATGTGTTAAAAAGGCTTGTTTTGTGTGTGGTAGTTTTGAACACTTACAGAGAAATTGTCATAAAAACAGACCACAAGTTTGGAATCATTGGAGGAGGGTAAATCATCAAAACTTTTCAAGAAAAACAAACCCTCATCCTAACAGTAACATGATACCAAGAGCAGTGCTGATGAGGAATGGGAATACAAAATCTATTGTCACTGCTACACCTAAATGGGTTCCAACCACTGCTAAGCAAAATGTAAACATGGCTAAGCAGAATCAAACCACTGTTAAGCAAAATATCACCACTGATTCAAAAGAAGTTTTAAAAATTCCAAAGGTGATAACTGATACAGTGGTTGGAAATCATTTTTATGCTGTTAAGGCCTCAGCAAGTTGGCAATGGAAGCCTAAGACCAAGGTTTTACCACATGTCAACTGTGCATCAATGGACCTAAAGAAATTTGAATATTTTGATGCACATGGCAGACCCAAGTCAGTACTGGCTTGGGTCCACAAGAGGAACTAACTTTTGTAATTTTATGTGCAGGGCAATCTTCAAACTGAGCTAAAAGATAAAGGAGTTTTTGATAGTGGTTGCTCTGGGCACATGACTTGGGATGGAAGCAATCTGGAAGATTTTAAAAGCTTATGATGGAGGTTATGTGGCATTTGGCAATGATCCAAAGGGAGGAAAGATACTTGGCAGAGGCACAATCAGAACAGGAAATCTAGACTTTGAAAAAGTCTATTTGGTACAGGGACTTAAGTACAATTTATTCAGTGTTTCTCAAATGTGTGATAAGAAAAACTGGGTACTTTTTGGGGAAACTGAGTGTGTGGTGTTATCTCCTGAGTTTAAGATGCCTGATGAGAAGTTTATACAACTTAGGGTACCTAGGAAGGAAAATATATATTGTTTTGATCTTAAAGATGTTCTTCCTAAAAGGTCCTTATGTTTGTTTGCTAAAGCATCTGTTGATGAGTCAAAATTGTGGCATAGAAGGCTAGGTCATCTCAATTACAAAACAATCAATAAACTGGTAAAAGGAAACTTAGTGAGAGGGTTACCTTCAAAGGTTTTTGAGTGTAAGGAACTATGTGTAGCCTGTCAAAAAGGAAAACAACATAGAGCTTCTTGTAAGACCAAAACTGTAAACACCATAACACAACCACTGTTTATGCTTCATATGGACTTATTTGGACCTACCTTTGTTAGAAGCTTGAACCATAAGCAGTATTGCCTAGTTATCACTGATGATTATAGTAGATTTTCTTGGGTATACTTTTTGGCTGCTAAGAGTGAGACTAGTGAGATTCTTAAGAGTTTCATTACTAAGATAGAAAATCTAGTAAATCATAAGGTCAAAGTAATCAGATGTGATAATGGAACTGAGTTTAAGAATGATGTGATGAATCAGTTCTGTGTAGCTAAAGGTATTGAAAGACAGTTTAGTGTTGCTAGAACACCACAACAGAATGGTGTAGCTGAAAGGAAAAATAGAACACTAATTGAGGCTGCTAGGACAATGTTGTCAGAGTCTAAGTTACCAACTACCTTTTGGGCTGAAGCTGTAGGAATTGCATGTTATGTGCAATACAGAAGTAAGGTAGTAAAGCCTCATAACAAGACCCCCTATGAGCTGTTACATGATAGGAAGCCAATGATTGCATTCCTAAAACCTTTTGGGTGTCCTGTTACCATTTTGAATACCATAGACTACCTAGGCAAGTTTCAAGAAAAAGCAGATGATGGATACTTTTTAGGCTATTCTACAAATAGTAAAGCCTTTAGAGTATACAATAGGAAGACTAGACTTGTTGAAGAGAACCTACATGTTCAATTCAGTGAAAAGACTCCTAGTGTTGAGACCAAAGGACCAGACTGGCTGTTTAACATTGATATGCTAACCAAATCTATGAATTATGAGCCTATCATTGCAGGAACTTCCACTAATGCTGATGCAGGTATACAAAAGGATTTTGAAGTAGATACATCTCCAAAGGAAGCTGATTCTCCAAAGGAGTTCTATTTGGTTAAAAAGTGGAAAGCTGGTTCTGTTCCTTCCATCATACACAAGCAAGGTTGGTGTGCCCGGTAGGTGCAAGTTTTAAATTTATAAAAGGTGAATTACCAATATTACCAATAACACATACGAGCAAGTATACTCGTCCGTTATAGCAAGATTATGAAGGTAAGTCGGGATCGTTCGCAGGGATTTGAGTGAATCAGAGCACAAGTTTGAATTAACGGAGTCGATCAAAAACATATAACAAAGCAAATAGATATAATGAAATTCAGATGATTAAAAACTACACTTGCTCAAACTAGTATCATATCATAGATTAATGTGATTGTATTAACTACTTAACATGTTGGTTGTGATAATTAGTTGAAAACTAATCTATTGTTCTTATAAGATAAACCTTCGTCAAGATTTTAGTTCATAAAAACAAGCTTTAAGTTTAACCAATCAATTCAAGATCAATTCAAGTTTCATAAATCTACTTTCATAAACTTAAACACAAAAACATCCACTTGTTCATCAAATTGCTTAAGAAATGGTCAATACAAAAGGTACCCGATCATAGACAAAAGGCTACAATTAATTTTCCACAACTAATCTTACGACCATTTAGATGTTTCCAACTAATCCAATTTGATAATCAAAAAGCGTTTCTATTACAACCACACCTTAGTTCCTTTGTATAATCAAGAATAATGGGTAAAAACAATCATCCATAGACAAAATGATTATGACTAGTTGAATAATACGAAGTTCTTTCGACCCCAACGATAGTTACCAATTAGCCAAACTTGATTAACAAATGTCACTATGAAACTTTAGCACAATTGGATCTTAGAATCAACTTGAAATTGAATTAAATCATGTTAATACAATCACTAACTAATCATATAATAATCAACATCATTTAAGCAAGTGTATAAAGAAACTAGCCACTCATAGCAAACATGAACATAAACTCATAACTTTGATCATTAGAAAACATGATTAAAAGTCTTACAATGCTTGGAATAAGATTACAAATGATGAAGTAATGATTCCCAAAGGATCGTGGTGGACTTCTTAGTGTTTCGGCTTCCAACGGTGGAACTTCTGGAACTCCAAACTTCTCTGGATTTCTAAGGACGAATTTCAGGAGATTAAGGCTTGGTTTGATGAGTAGAGAGCTTTGTAATTGAAGTGTATCTAATATGCTCACATTTATCCTCTATTTATACTAATTCCAAGGCCTAGGGTGTTAAATGCTTGACTTGGCCTCCAAGGAGTAAGGAAGGGACTAGAATACATCAAGAGAAGGACCTAGAATCGTTTGGATGCAAAGGGGAAGCTTAGTGATGAAGATTTGACAACTGCAGCTTCTCCAACCGGATCGGTCATACGACCAACCGATCCGGTTGGTCTTCAATAATAACACACCGACCGATCCGGTTGCGGGTTGCGACCGATCGGTCGGTCATGGCAAAAAAATGTATTCCGACCAAATGCCAACCGATCCGGCTGAAGGTGTAACCGGATTCGGTTGGATCTTCTGAGATAAGAAACTTGATCTTTCTCTCTTCACTCTGACTTGTAGAACTTGGTTCTTCAATCACTAAGGTCTTCAAAGGTACTTGGGATTTAGCTTTACTGAGACGGGAATCTTCGATTAACTGCATATTTCCACATTTTCCTCCATTTCCCTGCACTTGGTTATAAATACTAGACAAACATCTCTAGATACGATTAAGTGCTAAAATCACACAAATATAACCAAATAACAGATATAAAAGTACACACAATGCTACTAAAAACATGCACAATCTGAGTGTTATCAAAGGTCCTTCTGATGATGATGCACTGAATACTGGAGGCAATGTTGATCATCATCAAGATAAGGATGAGTTGTTGCAAGATAACTCAGTGTCGGTAGAAGAAATTGAAAAGAAGAAAAAGCAGTCTGCAAGCACTGCTAGGCCTACTGAAAATGCTGATAGGCCAACTGTAACCGCTGACAAGCCATCTTCTACCACTGATAGTTCAAGTGAAATTCCGGCTACAAGTACTGGAGATAGTACTTTCTTTGGACCTCATCCAAAGCCACTATTTGGTGATGAGGAGTATCCACATGATCCTAATATGCCTGATTTAATAGAGATTGATACTCCTACTGATGATGAAGACATGGATGAATTCTTCAATGCTGATTTGTCTAATTTGGAAACTGTAATTAATGAAAGTCCAATTACTACTACCAGAATTCACAAGATTCATCCCAAGGAACAGATTCTTGGAAATTTGAATACTCTTGTTCAAACAAGAAGCAGGATAAAGAACACAGAACCCTTTCCTGAACATGGGTTCTTTGCAAGATCTCTTCACAAAAGAAATAGTCATAAAGATCTGCAAAATTGCTTGTTTGCTTGTATTATGTCTCAAAAGGAGCCCAAGAGAGTGGAAGAAGCTTTAACAGAAGAAGGCTGGGTAGAATCAATGCAAGAGGAGCTTCTTCAGTTCAAACTTCAAGAGGTTTGGACATTGGTTAATCTTCCAAATGGGAAGAGGGCTATTGGGACTAAATGGGTGTTCAAAAATAAGAGGGATGAAAGAGGAATTGTAGTGAGGAACAAGTCAAGGTTGGTTGCTCAAGGATACACACAAACTGAAGGTTTGGACTATGATGAAGTATTTGCACCAGTTGCAAGGATAAAGGCTATTAGATTGTTTTTGGCTTATGCTTCATTCAAGAATTTTGTTGTGTATCAGATGGATGTTAAAAGTGCATTTTTATATGGCACTATTGATGAGGAGGTTTATGTTTGTCAACCTCCTGGTTTTGAAGATCCTGATCATCCTGACAAGGTTTACAGGGTGAGGAAGGCTATGTATGGATTGCATCAGGCTCCTAGGGCATGGTATGAATGCCTATCTACTTATTTGATGGACAATGGGTTTAAAAGAGGACTGATTGATAAAACTTTGTTCATTAGAAAGCACAAAGATGATATTTTACTGGTTCAGGTTTATGTAGATGACATCATCTTTGGTTCTACTAACAAGGAGCTATGCAGAGATTTTGAGAAACTTATGCATGATAAGTTTCAGATGAGCTCTATTTGAGAACTCACTTTCTTTTTGGGGCTACAGGTTCAACAAAGGACTGATGGTATTTTCATTGGTCAAGACAAGTATGTAGCAGATGTGTTGAAGAAGTTTGGGTTTCAAGATGTAAAGAGTGCAAGTACACCTATGGAGACTCAGAAACCTATGCTACCAGATGATGGAAGTCCCAAAGTTGATTTGAAGTTGTACAGATCCATGATTGGATCTTTGATGTATCTTACTGCATCTAGGCCAAACATTATGTTCTCAGTCTGTGTGTGTGTAAGATTTCAAGTAACGCCAAATATCTCACACATGAATGCTGTTAAGAGGATCTTTAGATATTTGAAAGGTCATCCTAAATTGGGCCTTTGGTATTCTAAGGATTCCCCTTTTGATTTGGTGGCCTACACTGATAGTGACTATGCTGGAGCTAGTCTGGATAGGAAGTCTACCACTGGAGGATGTCAGTTCTTGGGAAGCAGATTAATTTCTTGGCAGTGTAAAAAGCAAACTATTGTGGCTAATTCTACAACTGAGGCTGAATATGTGGTTGCTGCTAGTTGCTGTGGTCAAGTTCTTTGGATTCAGAATCAATTGCTGGATTTTTGGTACAATTTTATGCATACTAAGATTTACATTGATAATAACAGTACAATTTGCATTATTAAAAATCTTGTTTTACATTCTAGAACTAAACATATTGAGATAAGACTTCACTTTATTAGAGATTGTAATAAGAAAAGGTTAATTCAAATGGTAAAAATCCATACTGATTTCAATGTTGCTGATCTTCTCACCAAAGCTTTTGATGTGGGGAGATTTCAGTATCTTGTTGTTAGTATTGGAATGATTAATCTCTAAATTCTCAAATTGTTTTGTATTAGTTTGTATAAGTATTGGACTGTTATTATGTAATCTTAGTATGGCTATTTTTGTTTATATCCACTGATAGTGTTGCTTCTAACCACTGATAGAGTTGATCTATCCAATGCTAGTTGTTCTGTGTTTCCACTAACCATTGTGCAGATAAAAGACAAGTCATTATAGAGATTCAAGAAGTACTGAAGTTACATTGTTCATTCAACAAAACAGTTTACAGCTTACAGCTTACAATGAAACTTCAAGTGCTAATTAAAGACTACATCTATACATGATTTTCTACTAATATTTCTACTACTACTATCCTTGCTTATATCGTTTGAATGCTGGATATGCATTTATCATATGCATGACCAGTACGACGAAGCAGCTAAGGATCAAAATGGAAAGGATGGATTGATGCAAATGAAGAAGCTGAAGCTGATTGTGGCAGATAGATGGATGATATGATATTCTTCTTGTGCTCCATCTTCTCTTTCCACCATTCAGCAACTTACTCCATCTTCCTTTTTCCCTTCCTTGTTACGATGTGGGAAGAAGCACCATGACTTGGTGCACTAAGACCAAGAACCACCTCTCTGTCCTTAGGGAGTGGTGGGTTTCTTGCTCGTGGTCTTGGTTGGGGGTTAGATGATGAAGGTTTGGGGTTTGAAGTCCTCTTCTTAGAAGAGTTATCAGAGTCTTCAGAGGCATCACTTGGATTCACTACACTATTATCTTCTGATGATGGAAGAAATGGGGATTTTAATGGTCGTGGATCTTGTGGGGGTATGTCAAATCTCCATGGCTGGGATTCTTGTGGAGGTGCACTGACTGCCATGGGAGATTTTTCTTCGTCTGTATCTTCATAGGGTGATACATACGAACTTAAAGAAGAGATATTCTCTCCTTTGCTTGGATTGCTTGCCAAATAGTTCTTTTTCCATCTCTCCAGACTGCTGTTGGAGGAGGTATTGTCATCTGATGAGAGATTGATTGGGTTGGAGCTGCTCATTATTGGGATTTTTGGAGAAATTAGGGTTTTGATTTGGATTGTGTGTGCGTTATAAGAGAGTAAGGGTTCTTTTTATAAGTGAAGTTTAGGGTTATTGAAGTAAATATGGGGCAGGTTAAATGTGGTTGGAGAGTTAATGAGTTTCTTGGGTATTGGACTGAGATAAGTTTTAGAAGTTGACTATATTGACTTACCTGTTCTAAACCGCGGATAGGTCTTTTGTAAACACTTCTGGCTATTCCTAACCACTGACAACCATAATCTTTGTCTCTGTGTTTGTTTTGTGTTTTTGACTTGCAGGTATGAAGGATGTGTATACATAGAAGCGGGTGTGTGAGCTGCTTGTGTTTGTTAAAAAAAAAATGTGTAATCCTTCATATTTGTGTGTGCTCTTTCACTGCCTTACTTGCTCTATCTCTTGGATATTTGGAGGAGTAATCATCTGCATCCACTGATGGTTTGTTACAACTGCGGATAGCTATTATGGAACCGCGGATAGTATGATCCTGTGTTTTGGATACTACAGGGGTTGTTTCGACACTTTGGCAAACGTATATATCTCTCCCCAAAATCATGGATGGATCAATTTATTTGATCTTCTAACCACTTCCAGTTGGCAATACACTTAAACCCTAATCACTTTCTTTGGTTTATTCACAAAACCCACTTCATATCCCTCATTAATCACAATGGCTAACACGTATTCCACTTCACATAACCTTGTTGCCATACTCACTAAGGATGCTCGATCTGAAGGGTTTCATCAAATGATTGATTTCCTAGTTCACAGTCCCATTCACTATGCTTTAACAGTTGAACCTACCATTCTTAAAGCCTATATTCATCAGTTCTGGAGGAATGCTAAACTTGAAGAGGTTGATGGCTTGGAGGTGTTTAGTACTGTTGTGGATGAGAATGCTATTTCTGTTTCTGAGGAGATCATTAGAGAAGTTTTAAAGCTTGATGATGCTGATGGTGTTGATAATCTTTCAGATGTTGAGATTGTTGCTGGTTTAGAAAGATTAGGGTATACATACAGAGGTGAAAAGGTACAATTTTTTAAGAGTTTGTTTTCACAACAATGGAAGTTTTTGATTCACACTTTGTTGATGTGTATGAGTAACAAGACCACAGGCTTTAATGACTTTCCTTCAAAAATTGCTACTGCTATTATTTGTTTGTCTGATGGAAGGAAATTTAACTGTTCTAGGATGATATATGAGGGGTTAGTACAAAATATTAGGAAGAAGGGTAAATACTATTTGTATCCTAGGTTTGTTCAACTGCTTGTGGAACATCAAATAGTGGAACCTGTTGAACATAATAGGGAGTATGAAGTACATCATATGCTTCCTAGAGTTTTTGCACATATGAGGAATCAGCCACAGAATGTTGTCATTAGTGATGTTTCTTTATTTCCTCACATGCTTACTTTGCCTACTGATTCTGAGTTTAATGAAGGTCTTGCATCATGGACTAGGAGAACACAGGGCACTAAGCTTCCTCAGGCTAGTGTTAGTGGTATAGTTAATGAGGCTATCACATGGAGTGGAGGTGACATGATTGGAAGGGCTTCCACTACTGATTCATGCTTTGATGCTGGTTAGGATAGTGGAAACATCACTAAGACCCAACCATTGGCAACTCCTAATGTGGAGACTTCTTTGGAACTTAACACAGGTGGAGGAATCCCTCTCCAACTGGCAGCTACAGGGTACATAGATGATCAGGCTCGGTCTGGTGCTATGTCTTCTATATCCAAGGATTCACCTCTCGGAGCAGTTAAAACAGCTCGAAGTGATGAGGATAGATTGGAACCTGACATTGAATTGACGGTTAATGAATTTGTACATGATGACTTTTCCAATGAACCACCTCTCGGACCAGTTCACACAGGTCGAAGTGGGGAGGATATTCTTGAACGTTAAAATGAATTGACGGTTCAGTGTGCTAAAATGGAGGATAAAATTTCAGGTCTCCAGAAGTTGACTGTGTTTCAAGGTAATGATATTCGGAGGTTGAAGCACAGGGTGTTCGTTTTGGAGAAAATAAAACGACCTGGAGTTGCTGTTTTGAAAGCTATGAGAAGAAAGAAAAAGAAGGTGGACTCCTCTACTGCTCTGAATGCGAAGGATGTATCCAAACAGGGGAGGAGTGATGGCATGAATTCAGGGGAGGCTGTGGATGTATCTGTTGGTGTAACTATGGAAGAAGATGTTGATAGTGGAAATCAATATTTTTTGGTTTCTGATAAAGATGGGAATGAGGTTGTTCTTGAAAAATTGAAGAATGTTGAGGTAGTGCAGAACACAACAACTGATAGTATACCTGAAACTATGGTTAGTACTCTTGTAACCACTGATGCAGTTTCAGACTTGGCTATTGTTCCTACTACTGACACACCCACTGATATCATAACCACTTCCACTGTTATCACAACTCTCTCTATATTACCACCTAAGCCTAAAGAAGTAGAGAAAGAAGCTGCAAGTACATTGATTAATCTGAGCAAAACATCATCTATTCCTACACCTATCATTGCACCTGCTTTATCTGTTCAGTCTACTGCTACTAAACCCAGAGTTAAAAGTTTGGTTATTGGTGAACCTTTGAAGAAGAAAGTGGTTCAATCTGATGTTGGAAAAGGTAAAGAGATAGTACTGAAGTTTAAAAATAAAGCAGAACAAGAAGCTTATGATGAAGAGTATGGAAGAAATTTGTTAGCTGAAGACCAAGCAGCTTTGGATAAAAGAAAGAAAGAAGAAGAGGAAGCTAGTGAGAGATGGTTAGCTATATGGTATGAATCACAATACTATCTTCAAGCTTCTTTACAAATACTTGATGAGTTTACTGCGCAAGAATGGAAACTGTTAGATGATGAGGAGAAAGCTAGACTGATGAATGGATGGGCAAGGAATGTGAGCAAAACAAAGAAACAGGTTATAAGAAAGAAACCTCCTACTATGGCTCAGATGAGGAATGTATTGATGAAGATTATCAAGAATTCAGGCATATATGCATCTGATAATCTCAGTAGGTGTTCATTTGAAAGAATTTTTGAGATTTATGAGAGATGTATGAGAATTAATGATGATTTCTGTCCAATGAATTCTAAAAAGGAAGAAGAGTGGATTAAAAAGGATAATGAATGGATTCAAAGTAAAAGTAAGAGAAAATCTGAGGTTCAGGAGACATCTTATTCTAAAAGATTGAAAGTTTTTGAAGATGTAAATCAAATCATTTCTTATGAGTTTAAGCTTTTAGTTGGAAGTGAAGGAGTCTGGAAAATTCAAAGACTCAACAATGAAGTTTCTGAGTATAATAAATTTTTACAAATGCTTCAGTATTTTGATAGAGATGATTTGATGAATCTTTGGATGCTTTACAAGAATAAATTTGGTGAAGTACATCCAAATGATTATCATGAGAGGCTGGTTTATCATAATTTGAAGATTCTATTTGAACCTACTCATGATGAACCTGAATGGCAAGGACTCTACAATGGTCAAGTTACTAGATGGTTTTTATATCAAACTTGTGGAGTTCATGTTTTAACTGTTTCTGGAAAGGTTATTCATATGCTTGTAGAAGGTGATTATCCTCAACTGAATAAGCATCCAGGAATAATTGCTCAGATGTTGAAGCCTGGTTGTATCAAGATGTTAGTATCTTATGATGGTCAAGCTTATGATTTGTTGCTGAAGTATGAGAAGATACTTAAAGCTAGTAAGTGTTTGGCTACATCCTCCAATTCAGATGTTTTGAGCTTAAAGAAAACTTGAAGAATTCTGTTGGAATTTATCAAGTTTAGGGGAGGATTGTTGGGTTTTAGGTTCCTTGGATCAAGAATTATTCTAAGTACTGGAACCATTGACAGGTTTGATATAACCACGGACAGAAGAGTGTAACCACGGATGAAGACAACCGCGGCTAGTAGTATTGTGTAACCACTGATAATATATAGTAAGCACTGCTAGTATTGTATAGTCGGTTAGTTTATTGTATTAGATAAATATGGAAAAGATATTTATCTTGTAGGTTACGTATTGTATATTGTATAGGACTCCTTAGCCTATAAAAGGAGGTCCTAGGTTAGGTTAGATATACGTATGTTTTATATCTAAGGTCCATACACTTCAAGGTTGCAAAACCCTAATACTGTAAGAGTATTCGTATTAATAAATAATATTGAGGTGTTGAATGTTTACTGTTCTTCTTCTTAAGATTAAGTATTAAATTCCGCATAATACTTGATAAGCTTTTGTTACGAGTCAGTTTCTATATTAGATCGTTTGCTCAACTGGGATCAACAATTTCCCTCAGCAAGGAACAACAACTCCTTTTCATCCAAAGCTGCTCCATTGTCCTGAGCTTGCACAAGCAACATCTTGTCTCTGAAGTATTCTGCATTCTGTGGATGTTTTAGAGATGTGCAGTTCCTAGCAATATGTCCCTCACCACCACAGTTGTAGTACTTAATTGGCTTTGCTTGACCTTGATTCCCATTCCTTCCCCTATTCTGATTTACCACATATCCTCTACCAACTCCACCTCTTCCCTGTTCATGCTGCCTTTCTTGAAGTGGTTGTCCCATAATCTTTCCATCTCTGACAACAACATGATTGTGTAGATTGGATGCAGTTCTGATCTCATTGTTAGTGTGAAGACTGTTGGTATGTGGACTGAGGGTCAGGTTTTGTTTAACCATAAGATCCAGTTGATTAATGAAGTATCCCATGACTGCATCAGCATCAGCTTGCTTGAACCTCAGATCAGGAATGAGTTTGTGATTACCATTACCCGTGGGTATGACTTGGGATGCTTTGGTAGTAATACCAACATTGGTGTAGAAGGCAGTTGAGTCATTTGACAAACTGGTTTCTCCCTGCTTAGATTTGAATTGCTCAAGAATCCTTTTTTCAAATATTGCGTGTCTCTCATTCTGAAGAAGGAATGCATACAGTTGCTCATAGTTGGTGTTCTTCAATCCTTTGGTTAGCTTCACAGAGGTGACAAACTTGTGCCATTCGGGATTCATGTTGTTCACAAACTTTGAGTTCAGCTGAATGTTTGGCATAGTCTTTCTGATATTCCTCATATCATTTACAAGCTTGTGGAATCTCACGTAGTACTCATAGATACTCTCAGCAGGTTTCATCTTGAAGTGCTCAAATTCATCATACAGTTGTGATTCTCTGTCTTCCTTGGTTAATTCAGAACCTGAGAGAAGCATCTTGACATTATCCCAAACTGCCTTGGCTTTAGTGTTGTGATTGATAAGCTTGTAGATATCTTTTGGAAGACCCTGAAGTATAATGTTAGAAGCCCTGATATCAGCATCGAACCTCTTTTTCTCCTTATCATTAAGCTCATCATACGTCTTTGGTCTATCTATTCCATAGATCATTGTTTCATCTGCAGCTGTATCAATTAAGTCTCTTGTAGTCTCAATCTGATAAGGTCCTTCATCAATAGACTTGAGAATGTTGACTCCGTTTTCCTTTCCAAGACAGTACAATCTGATTCGTTGTGCCCAAGAGTCGTAGTCAGTTCTGTCAAGCATGGGTGGACGAGTATCTAAACCAGCTGCTTGAACATCTTCGGCAACAGTGGAGATAATTGTAGGTACATTGGTAGACATGTTTAAAGATTACACGGGGATTTTATAACTCAATGATTAAACCGGGAAATAGATTCTTTCACGGGATTTTACTAAATCAAGAGAAAACCGTATTACAAACAAAAATTCAACCAAGTCGCTAAGAAGCCTTGAACCAAGTCGCTAAGCACCAAGTTGCTAAGTATTATGAAATCAAGTCGCTATAATGCCAAGTCGCTAAGACACAGTCAAGTTGCTAAAGAACAACTCGCTAAGATCCAAGTCGCTAACACCAAGTCGCTGAGAATTATGACAACAAGTTGCTAAGCACCAAATCGCTAAGTCGTCAAGTCACTAAATAGCAACTCGCTAAGGTCCAAGTCGCTAACACCAAGTCGCTAAGAAACTTAAGTACAAGTCGCTAACAAAATTGAAAGCAAGTCGCTACCTTCACCAAGTCGCTACCCGTAGTGGAGAATCCACTAAGTGTACTGTTTGTCGGCTTGTCTCAAAAGACAAGTCGCTAGGACCAAGTCGCTACCAAAAAGCACTACAACTCGCTACCTTTTACTGAAGCAAGTCGCCAGGATGAAATTCACTACGTGAACCAAGTCGCTACGAAGAAAAAACTTCAAAAACACACTTTTCAATCCAAAACAAGCTCAACCACAGTGATTCAAGCTTACCAAATCAAAACCCAAGCACATACAATGATCCTAAACACAAAAGTACACCAAAAATTCAAACTTTAACGCTAGAAATGAACCAAATGATGCAAAAACCACTAAACCTTTTCAAACTCAAAAACCATCTAAAAACCACTAGAAATCCAAGGATATGTAAGAGATGATCAAACCATGGCTCTTGATACCATTTGTAACATATTGGATTTCACAAACACACTAGATCATAACCACAAGTAGGCATATAATATGGTTTTAGAGAGAGAAAGTTAGAGGTTTGGAAACTTTAGTGAGAGAAAGAAAAATCTTATTATGAGCTCCAACTCTCTACCTTGGGAGGTAGAGAGTATTTATAGTTCTTACATAAATCGCCACCTACGGGCTGTGGATCAGGCATGCAGTGGGTAAAGACCCGTCCGTCCTCCACGGTGTTACTTAACTAAATACTACTTAACACTAAATAATCGACGACTACGAGCTTTCTAACGATTACATATACTTGAGGTGACCAACTCTTTAATAACTGGATTTACTAAATCCTAACATCTTAAATGACAAACCCTCAGATAACGAGCCGTTTAAGAAAAATGATGAGAAAGAGGAAGTTGAGTCCATGTACAATGTTGATATTCAGCAAGACACATCAACCACTCCTCCAATGTCAGCACCTATTCGAGCAACCGCACTTCCACCACCCAAACCCAATATTGATCCAGTACAAGTTGTCACTGTCAGTGATACTGTCACTCCTCCTGCCTCGCCACCTCCTGCTTCACCTCCTTCAGTCAAAACTACAGAGCAAGTGCTAGAAGAGGCTATGTCACGTATTGCAACTATTGAGAAGCATTTTCCTATCGCCGTCAATAATCTTGATAGTCATGTCAAAAAGCTAGAGAATCTTAACCTCGATAAGATTGTTACTAAGGCAATAGAAGCAGATATTAAAGATGCAGTTGAATGGGCAATGAAGGCTCCACTACTTCAGCGATTCAAAGACTTGCCAATCTCTGACATGAGATCAGCTCTCTCAGAAAGAATGTATGAAACAGGAGAGCATCTGGACAATACACATAAGAAATTATACGAAGCACTCGAGGAATCGATGAGACTTGATAATTATCAGCAGTTTGTAGAGGATGTACGAGAAAGAGAAGATAAGAAGAAAAGAAAGACTGCTCCAATAAAATCAACTGATAGGTCTGGAGGTCCCAAACCACCACCACCTCCTCCACCTCCAACTGGAGGAGCTGGAACTTCTGGGGCTGGAGGAACCTCTATTACAACCTCTACCCCTCCACCACTACCACCATCATCACCACCAAAACCTTCCAATCAATCTAGTCCATCCGGAGATCAGGGAACTCAGAAGAAATCTGCTGCTTGGACCACCTTTGATTCAAGATTCACACCAACATCTTCTTCTATCCTAGAAACTCAAGTACTTCATGAAGAATCGTATGTCTTGGCAGAGTCTGAATCCGATGACGATGATGCATCCACCAAGCATATCCCCAAGCCATCAAAAGATGATTGGTTTGATGCATACATGTCAGGTGAATGCTCTAACCCATCTAGAGTTGCACCTTCAAAGGACACAATTCAAAGTTGGCTCACCGAAGAGAGACCTCATACTCCAGAACCTTCATGGTCCATCCCAGAGACTGACACGATGATCCCTGACAACAACTTGGCCTCAACAATTTCTACTAACTATGAAACCCCAGATGAAGACTCTCTCCTTCATGTCACTAGAGATATGGGCAACTTCATTAAGTGGTTTTGTAAACAGAAAGGAATCTCGTCCATCACTCCAAAGGATCTTGAAGGACAAGCTTTTGAAATTGTCAAGGTTTTTCTCTCAGATGCCAATCAGCTCCAATATCAGATGGAAGAATGCCACAAGATGCTGAGTGATCAAGTCAGTGAGCAGATTAGTCGTTACAATGTGAACAAGCCTCTTTCTCTCGGTGGTGAACCTGGACAAATGACCATTCAGTCTGAATTCTTCTTCAACCGTGACCTGGACTATCTATGTGCTCGCTCTACTGAAAGAAGACCAACTTTAATGATTTCGAAGATGAAAGCTGCTACGTACACTGATCAGGGTCTTGAACAGATGGTTCCTGATCAATTATGGGCTGACAAAGAACAAAAGTATGACATTGCCGCTTCATATGGTATTTCTCATTGGTGGTACAAAAAGAAGAAATTCTACATTGGGAGACATGGAGCTGATAAAAGACGCAAAGCTGTTAGATCCAAGCTTTGCATTCTAAGTGTCATCAGTATAGAGATCTTCTCAATCTATGGCTATGATTACTTGAAGAAGATTGTTCTGCGAAGAGCAGATTTGAAAGAGCATGTTATTGAAGAGAACGACTTCAAACACTTGATGCCAAATGACTTTGAAGATCTCTACCTTCTGAACCTACAAGGACACCTTAACCATCTACCTGTCTGTGAGAAGAAGGCTCTCTCTGCTGCTGTCAACCTTTGGATCAGGGGCTTAGTCATTCGTAAAAGGGTTGAGGATTTTCAGCTAGGAATGGAAAGCTACCAGACTAGGTTCAACCTTACAAGGACGCAATAGGATGCCTCAAGACATGAATTTCGTCATGAATATAGAGTTCTGGACACCCCTAGAGCCGTCCTCTTCACCGATAGATATGGGACACGCATGCTAATGAGACTGTGCAAGCTCTACAAATTCAGTGATGGCACTCTCAAGATGGTCGAAGAAGAATTGAACTCTAGATTGAATGAAATCAAAGTTGATCTGAAGCCATGGAATAAAACAAAATTCTGGTCTGATGAGGATTTGAAGAGGTGTGAAGATTTCATTGCTGCGATCAGGCGAAGACTTAAGACTCGAATGATCTTCCGCAGCCTTGAAAGTTTTGTTGGTGGCAGACTTCGTGAAGGTCATTACAAACTGCTTCAAAGAACTGAATGAAGACGTCTTCCGGAAGTAGTTTTTGGCTTGTATTTTTTGTAAAATGTGGTGTATGAACTATGAACAACTATAATGTATGTAATAGTGTTAGGTTATGTATTGAGGTTTCCATTTGTGTCTAAAAAGGGAACTTCAGTGTTGTCCACTTCAGATCATATTAAACCGTACACACTCCTCTCCAACAAATGTTTTGTTTCATACATATTTAAATCACTTGAGATCCAAAATCTCAAAAGATTTGAAATTTTTGATCGGGGGAGAAAATGTGATTTAAATATGAAAGATGATAAAAGATGACCATTTTTGTCTCAAAGTGAATACCGCTCTCTAATATGTGCTAAACAATTTTCGAATCTCGAAGCATATATTAAGGGGGAGCATTTCAAAACAAATTCAAATCTTCAAGGTACAAATATATCCATGTTTTGACATAAGGTAACTTGATTGTGTGTTAAATGGTTTCTAAATATTTGGTAATCGTGGTTGTTTTTCCAAAAAAAATCTCTTTCCTCTATGTGTGAAAATAATTTCAAATATCCTATGCACAGATTGAGGGGGAGAATTTATCAAAGAAAATCAAATGGCTTTTCTATGAAAATTGTGATCAAAGAAAATATTTCAAAGTCCTCTTGCCTCCATGTGCTAAACAATTTCTAAATCATATGCACATGTTGAGGGGGAGGTTTTCTAAATGATCAAAACTATTAAGGTACAAAATGCTTTGATCTCGTATCACAAGTACCTTGATTGTTTTTCCAAATGATTTTTCAAATTGGTTTTTGAGAAGGAATGAACTGTACCAAAATACCGACCATTTTACTTTATGCATGGTGTTATAAGGATGGTTAGGTTAGGTATTCGTTCCCACGATCCCGCCAAAGCTTGAGGGATCTACCCAGGGACAATCCACTAGATAGTGTAGAAGTCCTTAGGTTTGATGGAAAGAGGAGAAAAGTGAGATATGGGAAGAGTGCGTACTGAGACTGAGCTAGTACTGGAATAAACCCAACAAGGTTCTAGTTATGAAGTCTTGGTAAGCACTGAAGGGGATGAAGAATGAAAAAGAATTGAACGAGAAAAAAGGTGAAAAGAAATAGCCCTCCAATAATTCAACCTTAGGGCAGAAACCGGGTTCAATTCATATGCTATTGGTAGTTACCAAGGTAACATCGGTATTAAAGACAAGACGTCATGGACCCAGTGACGCACTGCACTACAACTTCCCAAGCTACTCAAGTTCCTCTTAAAAGGGCTTGTTTCATTCTCACGGGGAACCGACATTATCTATCGACTTTCTCTTAGAGTTTGTTGATATTGAAGAAGGAGACCCTCTCCCTAGTCTCCGGCATAGGAACCAAATGTGCACTATTGAGTCTAGAGCCATGAGATCATCAAATAAATCTCTTTAGGACACTGTCATTGAAGACTCTCTGTTTCACACAATGTGGAAAGAGAGATTTTATCTTATGAGTCCTACGCATTATCCTAGTGGTATTGCCAGAACATCTGAGTGATATGCAAACATATTCACAATGAAGATGGAAAGCCTTCTAGAGCCAACATCAAACAAGCTCCTGGTGGGTGGCATGTGAGATCTATTCAATAGATCAACCATGTGACAACTGAACATAAACAATTAGGAGATTCAATTTTTTGAATCAATCTTGGTTCAGGTTATGGATTGACGGATACCTTTGAAAAACCGGTTATTGTGCTTAAAAACTCTATTCTTTAGCACATCGAGTGTGTACTAATATTTCAAAATAAAAGGTGTTTATGATTGATAATTGATTTTCATTAAAACCTTCGTTGTATTGCAAAAACAATTTCTAGTGTGCGGAACACGATTGTTTTTCAAATCTCTTTTCATCAATCAGTGAATCTCAATTCGCTGGTTCACTCACTCCATGTTGTCTTCTTTGAGACGTTCCGATTTGAGAACAGCTAGAGCAGCTGGAAAACCCTGTCAAGGAAATTCTTCGAAATTATACCTGATCACAGGCAGTACTTGTACTGATCAACGGGAAACCGTGGGCCGTGTACCTCAATTCAACGAAAGTGATCAAAGACACTTTTGTGCGCTTTATTGCTAACTGTTGTATGCAGGTACGCCCGACGTTTGCAGCTGATCAGAATGAAGCGGTCAATCCATAGCCGCATGCTCACACATCACATTCATTTCTAAAGAAATCATGATTAAGTGCATCAATGACTCTGATATTTTCACTCCATGCTTCTGCTACGCTGCTGCCAATATCATGAATCAACGAAAGCTTCCGCTACTCTGATAAGAAGAAATCATGATCTAGAATGTGAGCATGTCGGTCCAAATGTCACATCATCATATGCTGCCAATGTAACAATGGGTGATGCTGAGATTAACTGTGGCTGATGATCTCTATTAAGGCTCAAAGGTCATCAATGTGGATCAGCTTTATAACCTCCACGAAATATACATTGAAGTTGGACAATGATGATATCACCACGGAAGCACAATGTTTGAATATCTTGATGATTTGATATCTACGAGCTCAAGATTAAAGATCAAATAGAATGCTAGGAGTCATAACGTAAATCATGGGGTGACCTCCCTTAGGAGGAGATTGTTAGGAATTGGAAATTCTATTGTGAAGCATCGGTCACCCTATGTATAATCTAGCTTAAGTTAGCTCATAGACATATCGTTTATTATGTTGTTGTTAGTCAGTTATTAGCATAGTTTAGTCTTGTGCAACACCGTGGAGGAATGAAGGGTCTTTACCCATTGTATGCCTGATCCACAGCCCGTCGGAGGGCGTAGTAGTTTTGTATAAATAGCCCTATCCCCACAAGGGAGAGGGTTGGATGTTCATTTGGAATCTAACCTTCCATGAGTTTCTCTTTCTAGAATATCCCACTCTCTCTCTTTAAAGCCATCTTTATACGCCTATCTTAGTTATGATTTAATGCGTTTGTGAAATCCAATATCTAACATCATTATACTATCAAAAGTTCATAAATGAGTCATTCAACTTTTATATATCACTACGTAAGTTGACCCGTGTGATGCACTTCATTCTATATAAGTTGTTGATAAATTTGATAGCTCGTTGTGTTATCGGAAATTCTGATTAAGTATATTATGTAACTTAACTTATTGAAGTTTTAAAAGAGCTTGAGTCTTTAAAAATTCATATTCATCTCTTGAACTCAACTCTTTAACATATTAAAATAACTTATAATGAAACATTGTATCTTTAATACAAACATTTATTGCGTAAACTTAATATTCTAAACTAATAAAAGAGTTCAAAATATTTTATATTTACAATTTTTTTCATGGAACTCTAACCATAACTTTTTAGATAATAATTTATAATAAAGATTTAAATCATAAAAAGTTACGTTTGTTACATGAAACTCAAACTTTTATTATTATATTTATATATTAGTAAACTTTTATTACTACATAGTTTTTATTTATTTGTATAAAAATTTTAATCATTAATACTTATATTTGTGATATGAAACTTATTTTTTAGTTTTTATTTGTTTGTAAATAAAAAAAATATAATCCTTAATACTTTACATTAATAACATGAAACTAAAATTTTATAATTTTTTTGTAAATAAAAATATTATAATCAATAATATTTTGCATTAATAACATGAAACCCAACTTTTATAAAGATTATATTTATTTGTATAAAAATTATAATCATTAATACTTATATTTGTGATATAAAACTCTTATTGTTTAGTTTTTATTTGTTTGTAAATATAAAAATTATAATTATTAATACTTCGCATTAATAACTTGAAACTCAAATTTTATATTTTTTTGTAAATAAAAATATTATAATCATTAAAGTTTTGAATTAATAAAATGAAACTTAAATTTTATATAGATATAGATAAAGATTTAAATAATAAAAAGTTACATTTGTTATATAAAACTCAAACTTTTATTACTATTTAGTTTTCATTTATTTGTAAAAAATATAATCACTAATACTTACATTTGTTATATGAAACTCTTATTGTTTAGTTTTTATTTGTTTGTGAATAAAAATATTATAATCATTAATATTTTACATTAATAACATGGAACTCAAATTTTATATTTGTTTGTAAACGAGAAATTACACTACAGCACGTTGTGGCGGAGCCTATTTAAGTCTGATATTCGTTCTGAATTATTTTAGGTGTCTGTTTCGTTGTGTTAGAGCCAGATGTCTCATGTATATATGTATATTTACAATTTACGTCTTGTGTAATTGTCATGGCGAATGTGACTTGATGAAAAGAGTATATGGTAAACGAATTTGCATCACAAATTTTTTTTAAGCATATCATTTTCTTAGTTTTTTCGTCAATTGAATCCGAACTGTCATCAAAACAAACATGGACGTTGTCTTTTTCTTATCAATGAAAATATGTTCATTTCCATTAAATCATAATTGTCGTAGTCATTGTCATCAACAACAAAATCATCACATCTTTGTATTTATATAGACGGTAAAATAAAATAACTTTAGAGTTGTGATTGGTCCATTTCTTCTTCGCATTTCTTCATTCCTTAAAATTTTATGGTGTTGTACGTAACGCGTTGCTGTGATGAATGAGCATAACGCATGCGGGAAATATGTATAATTCGTGTTTTGGAACTTCAGTTAGGGTAGAAAAGGTAATGTTAAACATCTTATTGTCTCTTTAATCAAGCAACTCAATGTTGCTATTAAATGTGTAAGTGTAATCTCTTTAACACTAGCCTTTCCACCCTCCCTGAAGTTTCAAAGCACGGGTTTCACATACCTTGCACTTACGGTATGCTCATTCATCTTTAGCAATGTGGTGGCCACAACATTGTTTCCATGTAGCCTGTAAAAAAAAGATAAATGAATCAGATAAGCTAATTTATTATTTAGACATTTAGGAGGGCGGTTGGGAAAGTGGATAACGGTTTGAATTAACCGTTTGAGACATTGAGATATTATAGGATACAACTTCTTGAAGTTTATCCCATAATAATTGTTTTCCCTCATTAGATAACCGTTTCTTTTTTGCTTCCCATTTGGAACCGTTTGAAACTATATCCCTTTGTTGAAACTTCCTATTTAACGTCACTCGTGCATTCTTTATAGATGGCTCGTTCCATGATTCGGAACATGGGCTCTGGTACCAATGTTGGGTACTCTTCACAGGTAAACTGTAAAGCAATAATGCATCGAAGATGGCTTGACGTTAGACCTGTGAAGAGTACCCAACAATGGATAGATGGAAAAGAAAGCAAATGCATAGCCACCTTTATAGAGTTCCAGATACATTTCGCAACCAGGTAACCAGCCTTTCTTAAAAGTACTAACCTAGTGTATTTATGTGTTTTGAGTATGCATAGTCTAAAGAACTCGGATACTTGTAGGTGGTGGTTGTTGTGGGGACCTCACTTAGTGGGCAGGATATATCGATGGAGCTATTGAACGTAGCTAAAGAGATCCATCTGAGTTCCAAGTCGCTTCCTGTTTCAGAGGGTCTATCGAAATTGATCTCCAAACATGACAACCTACATCTTCATCCGACAGTATGATATATTAATTTCCTGAAAACAACTTACAGTACTAAATTTTCACAAGTTTAATGTCGTTTTTGTAGTATATAGTACGTGTATTGCTATTAGAGACAAATAAATCATAACATGAAAAACATAAAAGTGTAGAGAATGATACCGTAAACCTTTTGCGTGTATAGACTCAAAGAACACCAATAAGGAAAATGTTGAGGCCTGTGATGCTCACAGTTTCCTTAAGACAGATTCGTCCTCTCCACGGTGCTTGAGAATCATGAACGTCTATCTCCCAGGATACAACAACAACGGATAACTCCGTTAGCACAAACGGATTATCAAGGCGAACCAAAATCGTGCCTTCCCTCTATTACAACCGGATACACACAAGGTCAAGATGAACGTTAAACAAAAATGGAGAGGAGTAAGTTGTATTTCTTGGTGTGTCGAAATGAGAGGAGAGCTCTCAACTTATAGGAAATGGATTTGGAAGAAAACGGTCATATTAATTAACAAAATTAATTTTACTAATGTCTCATGAATTAAAATAAAACCACAAATTAATTTTATTTTCAATTCACATTAGTACACATGATGACAAACATCAATTGTCATTCAACTCCTTTGACCACATTTTCCAACAATCCCCCACATGAATGCAATTGATAAAAGAAAACAAAATTCAAGAGTCGATGATGTAATAGAGTTTTGCAGCTGATATTTGCATAGGATAGGTAGGCGTTACCCTTTGAACTTTCCCTCGTGAAATATACTTAGCCTCCTAGCAGCCAGTAGAACTTGATGTCTTTGAACTGTCCGCTGTTTGTGGAGACGACAATATATATTCACACAAATATCTCCTTGACACATTTTGGTTCTCATAGTTATGTTCGTTATGGTCATGAACATTAGCCTGGTTTTGCTAGAGCTGTTAAGAATTGTGCCCCCACAATTCCCTTAGAAGCGACCCCACTTCTCTCCCACATAGGTGATTCTCCATTAATCATTAAAAGCCATATGCTTAACCTCATATTGTCACTGTTATAGGAATGGACTAGGAAGTTTGCTAACTCCCTTAAATAAATGTGGAGTTTATTACTCCCCCACAGTGACCTCAGTTTATACAAGTAGGTTGTCCTATTGAACCCAGATCTTGGGATCTCCAGTCAGCTAGGTTAGGTTTTCCTTCATATAAACTTTTCAAGGGCTTTAGTCACATTCCTCTTCACGACTTGCTAACTAACTCTCACATTTTGCTTTTCGCTATCGGATCCGCAAAGTTATTCTATGACTTCATATTGTCAATAGGGATAATCCATACTGAGAGTAGTTGTCGTATCGACATAACATATTTGTACAAATTTGAGTTTCGTTCAACTCTAAATATATCATGCTCCAGGTAATTCTTGAGTATTCCAACTAGGCAAGAACTTCATGTTTGTTGATGTTCTTTTGAACTCTAGCTAGGCCGGAATCCCCCACATGGAATTTATCTCAATAATTTTTTAGAAAAGTTCTCTCTTTCAATGTATTAATCTTGTTTATAAGATTTTTTTTTCCTCACATGGATATGACATCAAGATCATTAGTAATTTGTCACTTCACAAGTTTCATCTAGTGTATGCACACTTTTTGAATGTCTTGTGTTAATTATTTTCCATTTCATAATTAACAGATTCCAAGTCTAGCATGCTATAGACCAAGGAATCAAGCGTATGACAGAAGATGCATCATTCTGATTACTCATAGCTTCATCTACTAACATTCTTCTTCTAGACAAATCACCTCCTTAAACCACACATGTTTTAGGAGGATCCCATAAGTTATATGTGTAAGTTTTACACTTATAACATGTCATTCCAATTCACTTGTGATTATATATATAATCACATTTAATCTCTTATCAGTATATGATTATCACAATTTATTACGTGATTATAATCACATAAAATCAATGTGTAATCACTTTACACAATTAAAATATGTCCAACTTAGCGAATGGACTATCACATTGGATGACAATCACACCATTCATGTTAGTTACATAAACCAACGTAATTTGTTGTCATCTATATGTGTGCTCTTTCTTGACATTTCATAAGACGGTTATGTTCAACATCTAGTCATTTCTTACAAATGACAAACCGTTACATTATTAGCAACATAAGTTCGAACAAGTCTTAACAATTGTTCATCTTTCTAGAATAACAAGTAGTTTGATTATTTGGAACAGTATTCACAACAGAATATTTGCAACATCCAAACTTCCAATACTCTAAACAAATCCGAGCGACTTATTTATTCTCATGTTACAAAATTAGTTGCACAACACCGCACCAATCAATTTGAATAGGCACTACTTTATCACAATATTTTGCACCAAATAAAAAACAAACAATTTTGCGTTAAATATCACACAAAACATCGCATAATTATGTATAAAACAACCAGATGATGTTGTACCAAAAACTCAAATGTATGTCTAAACCACACAAAAAATGGTTGTATTAAAATACAAACTGCGATCAAATAATTCTTCCGTTTAAGCTCAACTTTTTACAGAAACCATGTTTAAGATATTGCCTAATCACTTTAAAAAGAAACAAAAAAAAAATTGGGTGCAAAACTCATTTGTTTACTATGAGAAAAACACATTTTCTCGCAACAATGCACATGGGAACATCAAATTGTCGAAAATAAATTTACGTATCAACAATAGAAATTGCTATTGAACGGCTCATCAATTTAAGCTCAAACTTACCAGAAATCAAGTTTGATTTGTTAGCTACGCACTACAAAGAGTTGGGTTCAAAACGCATTTGTACTATGCAGACAATGTTTTTTTTTTCCGAGAGCGTAGCTATGACAGCGAATATTTTGGATTCCAAATAACACCAAAATTTGCATTTCGCAAGAATGTGTTTAATCTCAACATTTAGTCATGAAACCAATACTAGTTACACAAACTAGTATCATGCTTTGAACACTCGATTGTTTTATCATAATGTTGATTCACAAACTTTTATAACATCATACAGAACAACCGGTTTGTAGGTTATCTCCTAAAACGACTTGAAGAAACTCACTATAGCTTTTCTAGAAATCAAATTCAAGTTCAAAACTTTATGCACTTAGCTGTGGTCCATAATAATTACAAAGATTTCAAAGCAAAGGTAGCTTCAAGTCAATTTCTTTGACATCAATCAAATAAAAACTTAATTATGTGATAACGATAACACATGTAGTATAAGTGATCACATAAATACACAAAGCATCTATGCGTTACCAAAGTACATATTTCATATATCTTTCCAAACCAAATATGCACACTCAGTAAAAACAATCACACTATAAAATATTCAGAAAGGATCAAATCAAAGTGTCCCACCAATAAATAATCTACATGTTTTACATGAACATTAAGTCCAACAATATTATGTCCTACTTAGGAGACGTGCATCATTTCTCAAACCTACTTAAGAGGAAGAGAAAAAACAGATTTGGTTTTTTTTCAATCGAAGATCGTTTATTCAACAATGTAAGATAGCATGCACGTTGTATGAAATATGAATAGGTTTACGGTATCATTCTCTACACTTTTATATTTTTCATGTTATGATTTATTTGTCTCTAATAGCAATACACATACTATATACTACAATCTTAAGACAGAATCGTCCTCTCCACGGTGCTTGAGAATCATGAACGTCTATCTCCCAGGATACAACAACAACGGATAACTCCGTTAACACAAACGGATTATCAAGGCGAACCAAAATCGTGCCTTCCCTCTATTACAACCGGATACACACAAGGTCAAGATGAACGTTAAACAAAAATGGAGAGGAGTAAGTTGTATTCCTTGGTGTGTCGAAATGAGAGGAGAGCTCTCAACTTATAGGAAATGGATTTGGAAGAAAACGGTCATATTAATTAACAAAATTAATTTTACTAATGTCTCATGAATTAAAATAAAACCACAAATTAATTTTATTTTCAATTCACATTAGTACACATGATGACAAACATCAATTGGCATTCAACTCCTTTGACCACATTTTTCAACAGTTTTAACATGTTACAGATAGAAAGCTTACACGAGGATGGACGTGTTGTGTTTGTTGATGGTTCATGGCTCACAGCAGACACGATCATATTCTGCACAGGGTAAAATTTAAAAACAAAAAAGTTACCGTAATTTCACTTCGCTTCATGTATATACTGTATATGATATATGCATGCAGCCATGCATGTATTCATATTCATTCCCATATCTTGACACCAAAGGAATAGTAGCTGTTGATGATGACAGAGTGGGACCATTATATGAGCATACTTTTCCACCAAACCTTGCACCATCTCTCTCCTTTAGAGAGCTAGGTACCATAACAAGGGTTCACTTCATCGTCGCGCCACCTCAGCGCCACATCAGCATCTCATTTTCCCACAACTAACCACAACAAACCCCTCCTCACTCATAACAAACCTCAACCTCTTCATTGGGCCCCACCACTACCACTTTATTTTTTTTTTATTCAATTTTCATTTCCAAATAAACTAAATAAATTCATTTCATTCAAATTAAAAATACAATACATTAAAAAAACAACACTTACTAATAAAAACGATACGAAAAAAAAACGACACGGGTAAAAAAAAAACAACACACAGGTAAAAAAAACAACACGGGTAAAAAAAATACAACACACGAGTAAAAAATACTAGTCGTCCATGATTTGATGATATTTCTTGACTAGACGTTGCTGCCCCTTGCGGATGATTTCTGCTTTCACCGGGTCATGATTGGTACTCGGATCTATCATGAGAAAATCCATCTCGATCTTCTCTTGCCACGTTTTTTCCTTCTCCCGCCTCGCCTCGTAACAAGCCCTTTGAGCATCGGCTTTTTGAGCATATATTTCGGATATATGTCCCGAAAAACTACTCGTTTGACTTCCACCGGAGCTTGCAGCGCTTGACGTTGAAGTCGACTTCTGTTTCTTGCCGGCTCGTTTGCATACATCTCTTTCAGGCCGAGGTCGTTTGTCCGGCCCGAATATATCCTCGAGACATGTAACGTCAATAGGATCTTCGGCATCCCACTTGGGATAATTTTTCAAAACAGCCCAACATTTTTCATACAAAAATTCCCTCCCACCAAAACGCTGCGTAAAGCTAACTTTGGCATTCTCGACATGATCTTGGTCATTTTCACCACTTCGACGCTGAAGATGTTTGAAAATAGCGTTGAACTTCTGGCAATCACCGTTAATCCTCGACCATTTACCAGTTATCATGTTCTTGCCACGCTGGTTATCGGTTGTCTTAGAATTGAACATGTCGAGAATGTCGTTCCAAAAGTGCTCCTCCGGACGGTCATTGCCCATATCTTTATCTTGGGAAATTTCTATCCAACACTGTGCAAGTAACATTTCTTCAGACTTGGTCCACTTCCTCCTGTCCGCTTGTGCTATGACTTCAACATCTTCGTCATCGTCCCTGTCCAAATCTACAGCAGTTTTTTTTGCCTTCGACTTTTTGCCCCTGCCTTTTGCCGGTTCACGTGCTTTTGGAACTTTGAATTGTGAACCGGTCGGTTGTGATTCCATTTGGGGCAATTGTGGAGACTGGGACGGGTTAAAAAACTGTGGAGATTGTGACGGGTTAAAAAACTGCGGTGATGGAAATCGGTTGGGGTAATTTGCGAAACCTTGTTGAAACTGATATTGTTGGTTAAAAAAGATATCTTGTGGAGACGGGTTGGAATTGGTCGAAGAAGGGGTAGACGGGTTTGAAGAACCCCCGTATTGTTGTGGGTTTGAGTTAAGTAGATTTATGAAATATCCTCCGTCATGTGGGTTTTGAGACATTGTGTAAAATGATATTGTTGGTTAAGAAAGATTTGTTATGTATTTTGGGTTTGAAGATGTGTAAAATGAAGAAGATGATGATAGTTTATATAGGAGTGGTGGGTTTAAAAAAAAAAAAAAAAAAAAAAAAAAAAAAAAAAAAAAAAAAGTTAATTTAAAAAAAAAAAAAAACAAGTTAACGTTACAAAAATGTTTACGTTTTATAAGAGTGGACGGTGTGGGCTCGCCGTGGGCTCGCCGTCGCTTACGTGGCCGGCCGCCGTGGCTCGCCGCCACACCGCCTCCACTCGTTGTGGCTCGCCGTCGAGGGTGAAGTCGTGGGGACGACGAAGCTTAACTCTGACAAGAGATTTTTTTTTTTTTTTTTTTTTTTTTTTTTTTTTTCTCTCTTTTTTTTTTTTTTTTTTTTAAGATTTGTAAAGTTTTATGGAATAAGGTGAAGGTGAAGTTGATTTCGAAAGTTTCGTAGAGGTACTGAGCTTCTCGTGGTTAAACAGAAAAAACTGAAACTTTAAAGATTAACTGAAAACATGAAATACATAATAACCTTAAACATTAAAACTACAGATGGATCCCTAAAAACAACATAAAAACATGAAATTCATAATAAAACTACTAAACACTTAAAAAAACGAGTCATCCGAGTCCAAACCATCATCACTTGTTGGCGGAGAATAAAACTCCCCATTAATGTATCGACTCTCCATTATGTCGAAATAGTTGTCTTCGAGGTACTGAGCCTCCCGTGCTTCTTGCTCACGGCGAGCAGCCTCTTCATGTGCCTGCTCTTGCAGTATCTCCCTGACGTTTTCTTCATCTTGTTCAAGCTGCCGGATGGAAGCCTCACTTAACCCGCTTGGGTGGTTTTGAAAATCCACCTGTGGACTGTTCACAGGTGGACTTGGAACAATTGGGAGGTACGGGATGTTTTCAAACGCCACCGGGAAGACATTTTCTGGTGGTGTGGAGTAAACTTCAAACTCTGGCAGAGTTGGAAAGTTGGTTTCCGGCAAGTGATCTGGTGCCGGAAAGCTGGTTTCCGGCAACTTCTCTGGGCTGGGGAATTGCTGAGAAAAGTCTTTGCGAGACATTTTTTTGTGTGTGAATTGTGTTATTTGTGTGTGAAAGTAGTGCTGGTATGATACTATATATAGAAAACTTAACCGTTTGAATTTGAATTTAAAATTAAAAATTTGAATTTAACCCGCCCAACAGTACCCGTTTTTTGAATTCGAATTTAACGTTTAAATTTGAATTACCCCGCCCAACAGTACCCGGTTTTTGAATTCGAATTTAACGTTTAAATTTGAATTACCCCGCCCAACAGTACCCGGTTTTTGAATTCGAATTTAACGTTTAAATTTGAATTACCCCGCCCAACAGTACCCGGTTTTTGAATTCGAATTTAACGTTGAAAACCACCTTTATAAATAACATCAACCACCATTTTATTTCACATCTACATCAATCCAAAAAACACACACGCAAATGTCTCAAAATTTGAAGTGGAACAAGTCTGAAGAAATCTTGCTTGCGCAAGTTTGGATACAAATTTCGCAAGCTATGGATATGCAAAATAACCGTTCCGAAAATATTTTTTGGAATGACGTTATGCATATGTTCAATAATCAGACAACCGATGACCATCGTACAAAAAATTCAATCACGGGTAAATGGACGAGGATTAACGTCGATTGCAAAAGGTTCAACGCAATTTACAAACAGTTGCAGCGTCGAAGTGCTCAAAATGACCAATCTCATCTCGAAAATGCGAAACTAAGCTTCCAGCAACAATTTGGTAGAAATGAGTTCAAATATGTTCACGTTTGGGAGATTTTGAAAAATTGCCCAAATTGGATGTCGAAGATTAATTCCAGTAGTATGTGTTGTTTTTTTCTTAATCGTGTTGTTTTTTATTCCCGTATCGTGTTGTTTTTTTTCCGTATCGTGTTGTTTTTTTTTTTTTTTTTTCCGTATCGTGTTCTTTTTTTATTATTGTGTTATGTATTGTATTTTTTATTTGAATGAAATGAATTTATTTAGTTTTTATTTGGAAGTGAAAATTGAATAAAAAAAATAAAGTGGTAGTGGTGGGGCCCAAATGAAGAGGTTGAGGTTTGTTATGAGTGAGGAGGGGGTTTGTTGTGGTTAGTTGTGGGAAAATGAGATGCTGATGTGGCGCTGAGCTGGCGCGACGATGAAGTAATGGCTTGTTATGGTACCTAACTCTCTAACGTAAACTTTGCTTTGTGTCAGGAGCTCCACCTCGTCGTCCCCACGATTTGGTATCCGACGGCGAGCCACAACAAGGCAGGACGGTGTGGCGGCGAGCCACGGCGCCCGGCCACGTAGGCGACGGCGAGCCGACGGCGAGCCCACACCCTCCACTCATTCCAAGTAAGGTAACTAAAAGTTATAATAATAAACTACAGTATTAAGATTGTTACTTTAACTTATTTTGGAGGGTTTTGATTAATGTAGATTATAGGGTACCCATTCTTTGAATCGCAAGCAATATGGATAGCTCAGCTGTTGTCCGGCAAAAGAAGTTTGCCATCACGAGATGAGATGATGAAATCCGTTCAAGATTTTTATCAATCTAGAGAAGCCGCTGGCATTCCCAAACATTATACTCATGAGATAGCCGATTTTGAGGTAACAGAATTCTCATTGTCACTTTGCGTCGTGTATTATCCAAAATGGGTCAAAATGAACTAAAAGGAAGCGAGTCAAATAGGACGAATGGGGTGAAATACTAAATCTTTTTATTATAAAACTAGTTATAATGCCCGCGCACGCGCGGGTTTTTTTTCGAAAATTTTCAATAATGTATTTTTATTTATTAAAAAACAAATAGCTTAATTTTTGTTTTTTCTTTTAATTATAATTCTTAACTTTTGCTGAAAGGTAAACTTTAAAACTACCATTTTAGATTAAACATAACTTGTAGAGAGGTCGTATCATAGTTACACTATACCACAAACAATAAAAATAGTTATGATATGATGTAAATAACATAAGTTATACACAATGACTAAACTAAAAACAGATAATATTTACATTTTTTTCTCTTTATCCCGAGTACTTCAGATTGATAGTATGATATGGTACAAAGCTCTTCATTTTTCCACCATGAGAAAACAGCTTCTAGCTCCATTTCTATCGTGTTACTAAGATAATTCTCGTAATTTTCAAATGAGAACCTAAATCAATAACCATCAGTAATTCTTGTTTACAACACTTTCATCGTTCTCTCGAGTCCGCTGACAATACTGGTTTAACATAGACTTTAATTCACAATAATATTCAGCTCAGAGCCCATAGCCTCTTCAAGTTGCCCACACCATCCATTTTAACATAAACTTACTCAGGCTGAATCGTTTTGACATGTGCCAGACCCATCCATTTTGTACATCTATGTATGTGGTGAAATTTGATTTGTCGATAACTATTACCACATGCCAACTTTTTTCAGCTTCATTTTAACCACTCTAAAATTATCAAGTATAAAAGCTAACAATATACTTACTTCTTTCATCAATGGTCCGCGCTTATATTTAGGAGTTCGACGACTCTCATATGAACTCCTGATATTAACCAAACAAACACTCCGAGGTAAGATTAATAAACAACCACCTGTATATTCTCCATTCTTCTCGTATTCACAAACAAATGATTGATAACTGGGGCTGGTAGCCTGGTATCATGGTATGATATATTCTCTGCATCTTCATGTTTAAGAGACTGAAATGCAATTCCAACACACTCTCCCTTATCATGAAAGGTCGGGCCCCTCTGCAAAGTAATCACACAAAAAAAGTTAAAGAAAAATAAAACATATGAGTCAACTAAATGGTTCATTTTTTATTTTTTATTTTGAAACAGAATAAAGATGATTGCTTTATTTATACCTGCAAACCAAGAAGCTCAGTTGATCCATGAACAATAATAATATACCATCGCTATGTGAGACACAACCCCGCTTGTCATCGAAATTGTATCTCCTCCAATAGGATACCCAACAACAGTGCATCTTGTAATGCAGGAAAGTCTCCAAACTCCAAGGGTGGAATTCCTTCCCAGAATTCATCATCACTCAGACTCAATATTGCTGCAACACCCATGTAAAAAAGTGTTCAGTCTATATCAAATTTCATAATAATAATAATAATAATAAACAATAAAGCTACACTTAATTTTTGATCCAATATATGATGCTCTCATAGTATAAAACTGAATAAAGTTAGTCAAACAGACCCTCAATTCCAACCAATTGTGTTTACATTACAAATATAATATAGAAAGCGTGCTACTAACCAATATCGTATTATGTACCAATATAATAGCAAGAACAGTAGCCAAACACTTAACATCAGACCCTCGTTTTTTAACTTTAAATATGCAACAACAATTTCTCAGCTATATTTGTTTTGGAAGAATAACGCTGTGAGTTTCTTTCTTGTCTGTAAACATCATAATATAATAATTCAAAGTTAACCCGTAAATTTGATGAATTAACTAATTAATACATAAACACTAACAAAATCTTAATAGGAATATCTTCAACATAAATTTAAATCTTTATAGCACATTAACAAATACCATATTCAAAAGCAATAAAACCTAAAATATGTTACACAACCAAAATATAAAGTATTTTATTAATAAAAAGAAGAAAAAAATAGAAACCCTAACTAACCTTTAGAGTGAAGTTTATTATAGTTGATCCTCAACAGCGATTCTTGTTAATGTTTATGCTCAAAACCTTTAGAAACAATTATTTATGAATTAAAAGAGCATCACATAAATTCTAAAAAACACCTTCAACTCAAATGCCCAATTATTAAATGGATATAGAACAAAAAAATAGGCAATTGACGATTGACAAACCTTATTGCTAAATCACGAATTATATCGATGTTATAATAGTCAATCACAAGGTTAGATCAGAATATGTTGATTATGAATTTCTGGTTGTGTTCCGGTGGTTGGATAGGGTGGTACCGGATGATTCTTTTTCTCTTTTGATCATAATGTATGAAGCCACATTTACTTGTTAATTTACATCTTTGGCTTAAACAAAGAAAGAATGATTATTAGGTACATGTGTATTTTCTTGTTTTTTTACACATATCATTAGAAAAACGAATTTACAATTTATTTTGTTAAATTAGGAAATTTTTAAGGCTATTTTAATTAAACATTCTTAAAAATAAAAAAATAATAATTAAATTATTACTTAATAAGGTATGAATTGATTTTTTTGAAATGAAAAATTCCCACTACGGGTTTTGTTTTATTATATAAAAGATTTAGAGTGTAAATTAAATGTAATGATATTGTTTTGATAATACACTAATATCATAATTAAAACATTAAGAGTATTGCGTTTCTGGGTTGATCCGTCCCAGCCCGTTTTGACCCGTTACCTAGCCTAAAGCAAAATACTGATTTAGTGTGTGATGTTGCAGTACTGTGATAAGTTTGGAGATAATGTTGGATTCCCGCGCATAGAACAATGGAGGAAAGATCTTTGTCTTTCGGCTTACATGAATTCACATGTAAACTTGGAGACTTACCGGGATTCATACAACGATGAAGAACTGCTTCAAGTTGCTCATCAAAGCCCACATTTTACCCTATTTGAAGCCGAGGCTTTTCCTTCACTGTAAATTTTTGTTCCATATCGTATAAACTATATACTATTTAAAAGGGATTTTGTTGTTTTTTAAAGCAAAGATTAGCAGAATGCTTGTGCTTTCAAAAACAAGATAGTACTACCTGAAAAAAAAAATGATAATTATAATGTTCATCAAGAACCCAACACAATAGTGTAACTTGTTGGATTTTCAATGTTGCCGATCTACTTTTCATACTTGTGATATCACTACTTTTGGTTTAAACATTTGTTGGTTTTTCCTAAATTTTTATGAATAATTATAGTTATGGTTGTATAAAGGGTTAATGTATTTAAAATGTATTTTATTTGTCACAAATTCGTGTAACAAACTTTTTTTTTTTCAAATTCATGTACTAAACTTTCAAATTCCGCCACTCTGGTGTATTTTCGGACCATTTTACCCCTCCCCGATAAAAGGAGTCTTAACAACGTAAAATGGTCCGAAAATACACCAGAGTGACGAAATTTGAAAGTTTAGTACATGAATTTGCAAAAAAAAAAGTTTATTACCTAGACCTGGAATTTGTGACAAGTAAGATACATTTTAAATACATTGGCCTTTTTTAATTTGGATAAAAAAATACAGAAATATTTTTGTTAAACTAATAGGGTTGGTCGGTTTATTATGTTTGTTTCTTTGTCTGTGTTGACTTGGTTTTTGTTCATATTCTTATTATTCCAATTGAAATGATGATAAGATTCTTTTTCAATCATATGGTTTTCTTTGTTTAATCTATCTTAACGTCATCAGGCAGCAAGTTGTATTTCTCGCTTATTAATAGTGATATTCATTAGAGGGGATCATATGAGTCTTAGTGAACACTTCATCTCGTAATTATCTAGTTATATGTTTATAACAAAAGGTAGGTAAAATTCATCTCGTAATTATCTAGTTATTAATGTTATGATTATCTTTAAGCTGTAAGTATGTAGACGGTAATATGATGGAAAGTGAGACAGCATGTTTATGGTATGCCCTGTTCTAACATAAACGTGTAATGATGATGTATAACTTAATGGTGGTATTTACTGTACTCTTTATTGTTCAAGTACATTTTTACTAATCTTCAACTTTGTATCATATTTAGTTGTTTTCCTTTTGGGTAACCATGATTTCCGACCTTTTTCGCCCACTAATCCATGGAGTTTGTATCTTATGTAGTTATTGTTGCATTATGATACCAAACTGAGTAACAGTACTTCTGACACTAATATGCCTCCTTTTTAAGCTTGTCACAATATGTTTATTTAAGATTTTACTTATTGTCTGCACGTGTTACTTTAATATACACATTATTGTCAACCTCAGTATAATTGTATGATTTAGTTAAACTTGCTACTTAGTACTTCCCTAGAATTTAGTTTAGAAAATTGCCTTATAAATGTTTTTGCTACATACTAGTTCTCAAGTGTTCATTTCTAATACGGAGTAATAAATAAACAATAGTTTGTTTCTAAAGTAAAAAACTTAACCATGGTATTCGGCTTTTTTGGCAACTTATCCACATGGGTTGAGTCCACCGCCACATAGACACAAACCCGGTAAAACACTTTTTTTTCGGAAGCTTGGTGTGGCCATTATAGAATTGATTGCACTTGGTAGGAATTTAACTTGAATTCTAGTATGATAGTCACAAAGTTTTAACCACTAGGCAATGATTAGGCTTGACTTTCATAATGGATGATACGCTTTTAATTATCCTAATTCTGGGGTGTTTGGGTAAGGATTTAAGCAGCTTATGATTATTGCATCATTGCATTATCAAAACATGTCATTATTTAAACTAATTAAAAAACCCTAAAAGGTTAGATAATAAAAATAAGGGTGAAGGCTGAATATACGTAATAAATTTTCTCAAATATACCGATGTACGTAACATACTTATTTTATTATTTATGTACGTAATATACTTTCAAATACTCACCAATGTACGTAATATTGACAGGTTACTAAGTTTTAAAGTTACAACATTGGTCCCTGTCGTTTGCGTTCACTTTCACCATTAGTCATTTGACATTTTTTCACTTAAAAAAATTACAGTAACGGTCCTTGTAGTTTGCTTTGACTTTTACCATTAGTCCTGTGTCTTTCATCTTTTTTATATACGTTTTTTACGCGTTTTTATACACATTTTTTACATATTTTTATAAACGTTTTTTACACACGTTTTTATATACATTTTTTTTACACATTTATATACACGTTGTTTACACGTTTTTACACACGTTTTTATATACGTTATTATCATGTTTTTATACACGTTTTTATATACGTTTTTATATACGTTTTTTACATGTTTTTATACACGTTTTTTTACACACGTTTTTATATACGTTTTTTACATGTTTTTATACACGTTTTTACACACGTTTTTATATACGTTTTTTACATGTTTTTATACACGTTTTTTACACACGTTTTTATATACGTTTTTTACATGTTTTTATACACGTTTTTTACACACGTTTTTATATACGTTTTTTACATGTTTTTATACACGTTTTTTACACACGTTTGTTTTTATACACATTTTTATATACGTTTTTTACATGTTTTTATACACGTTTTTATATACGTTTTTTACATGTTTTTATACACGTTTTTTACACACGTTTTTTTATACGTTTTTTACATGTTTTTATACACGTTTTTTACACACGTTTTTATATACGTTGTTTACATATTTTTATACACGTTTTTTACACACGTTTTTATATACGTTTTTTACACGATTTTACGCATGGTTTTATACACATTTTTTACACACGTGCGTAAAAATGTGTATAAAACCGTGCGTAAAATCGTGTAAAAACGGTTTTTATATTCGTTTTTTACATGTTTTTATACACGGTTTTGTTTTAAATGTATATAAAACCGTGCGTAAAATCGTGTAAAAACTCTATTGTAAAAATCGGTCCAGGCGGCCGATTAATCCCCGCATAATCGCTGATCGCTCACTAAACGCCTTGATTTATCATAATCGGCCTATTTAATCGGTTTGGTCAAAGTCGCTTAAAAATCGGTCAACAAACCGATTAATCGGACAAAACCGCTTAAAAAATGGTCAACCAAATTGCTTAAAAATCAGACAAAATCGCTTAAAAATGGTCAACAAACCGAGTAATATCTAGGTTTGACTTTAAAATTTGAAGAATTATGTATTATGTTTATATTTAAACACCTAAAATATTTGAAATTTGATGCACTATACTTATCTCATACATATAACATAATATAATATCTAAAATTACAATTTTATGCATAAAAATTCCAATCCGATTAATCCCCGCCTAACCGATTAATCGCTAGGCCCTACCCAACCGCCTCACTAGCGCCTAGCGATTTTTACAACATTTTAAAAACGTATATAAAAACGTGTGTAAAAAACGTGTATAAAAACATGTAAAAAACGTATATAAAAACGTGTGTAAAAAACGTGTATAAAAACATGTAAAAAACGTATATAAAAACGTGTGTAAAAAACGTGTATAAAAACATGTAAAAAACGTATATAAACACGTGTGTAAAAAACGTGTATAAAAACATGTAAAAAACGTATATAAAAACGTGTGTAAAAAACGTGTATAAAAACATGTAAAAAACGTATATAAAAACATGGGTAAAAAACGTGTATAAAAACATGTAAAAAACGTATATAAAAACGTGTGTAAAAAACGTGTATAAAAACATGTAAAAAATGTATATAAAAATGTGTAAAAAACGTGTATAAAAACATGTAAAAAACGTATATAAAAACGTGTGTAAAAAACGTGTATAAAAACATGATAAAAACGTACATAAAAACGTATATAAAAACGTGTGTAAAAAAGTGTAAACAACGTGTATATAAATGTGTAAAAAAAATGTATATAAAAACGTGTGTAAAAAACGTGTGTAAAAATATGTAAAAAAATGTGTATAAAAACGCGTAAAAAACGTATATAAAAAAGATGAAAGACAAAGGACTAATGGTGAAAGTCAAAGCAAACTACAAGGACAGTTACTGTAATTTTTTAAGTGAAAAAATGTCAAATAACTAACGGTGAAAGTGAATGCAAACGACAAGGACCAATGTTGTAATTTTAAAACTTGGCAACCTGTCAATATTATATACATTGGTGAGTATTTGAAAATATATTACATACATAAATAATAAAATAAGTATGTTACGTACATCGGTATATTTGAGAAAGTTTGTTACGTATATTCAGCCTTCACCCTAAAAATAACAGGGTTTAGGAAATTACCAATAAAAGGAATATGAAAGCAGGGATGGCTCAAGAGTAAAGCAACTAAAGCCAGGGCTTTAGGCCCCTGATTTTTTTAAAGCCCCCAATTTTTACAGAAGTCTTATATGCATATAGAGTCAGTCAGACCAGTTTTCCGACTATCATATCTAGCATCACGGTTTTGAAAGGCCCAAATTTCTAAAGCAAGTAGGTTATAGAGAACTTTGAGTCAATCTTAAAATTTCTAAAAATCCAAGACCAATATTCGCCATAGATTAAAAAATATCCCATCATCGTTAGAGCCCCAGATTTTAGAAGACCCAATCTTGATAATACTAATATTATTATTTGAGAATTTAGAGCATCTTCTATTTTACATCTTATGGCGGATTTACATTAATCAAGATAAATTTTAGTATAAACTACTTTTTGCGCAAATAACATTAAAACATAAGGCCTAGAGTTTCGCTTTATGCCTCCGCAAATGTTGAGCCGCTCCTCTATGAAAGTTGCCATGAATCATTTCTTGGTAGTCCGTACATAGTCACTAATCTCACTCTCCCCATCCCTCTATTTTTGTTCATGTTTCTTCCTTGTTCTTGTTAATGGAATGCAATTTCTCGAGGCTTTTATTACTGTTTTAGCAACAACTTCTACATTATTAGTGATAAAAATGGGTAAGTGAACACAAAATTATTGTAATTTGAGACTTTTAAGAATTTTTTATTTTTTAAACCTGTGTACTATCAAAAACATGTTAAGCTGATCATTACACTATCAAATCTTCATAAATGAGTCATTCAACTTTTATAAATCATTACGTAAGTTGACCCGTGTGATACACTTCATTCTATATAAGTTGTTGATAACTTTGATAGCTCGTTGTGTTATCGGAAATTCTAACTAAGTATATTATGTAACTTTATTTATTGGAGTTTTAAAAGAGCTTGAGTCTTTAAAAATTCATATTCTTCACCTCTTGAATATCAACTCTTGAATATCAACTCTTTAACATATTAAAATAACTTATAATGAAACAATGTATCTTTAATACTAACATTTATTGCATAAAGTTAACATTCTAAACTTATAAAAGAGTTCAAAACATTTTATACTTACATTTTTTTTCATGAAACTCTAATTATAACTTTTTAGATAATAATTTATAATAAAGGTTTAAATCATAAAAAGTTATGTTTGTTACATGAAACTCAAACTTTTATTATTATATTTATATATTAGTAAACTTTTATTACTATATAGTTTTTATTTATTTGTGTAAATATTATAATCGTTAATACTTATATTTGTAATATGAAACTCTTATTTTTTAGTTTTTATTTGTTTGTAAATAAAAAATTATAATACCTTACATTAATAACATGAAACTCAAATTTTATAATTTTTTTGTAAATAGAGATATTATAATCATTAATGTTTTTCATTAATAACATGAAACCCAACTTTTATACAAATTTTTGTTTATTTACATAAAAATTATAATCATTACTTATATTTGTGATATGAAACTCTTATTGTTTAATTTTTATTTGTTCGTAAATATAAAAATTATAATCATTAATACTTCGCATTAATAACTTGAAACTCAAATTTTATATTTTTTTGTAAATAAAAATATTATAATCATTAATGTTTTGCATTAATAACATGAAACACAATTTTTATATAGATATAGATAAAGATTTAAATAATAAAAAGTTACATTTATTATATGAAACTCAAGCTTTTATTACTATTTAGTTTTTATTTATTTGTAAAAAATTATAATCACTAATACTTATATTTGTGATATGAAACTCTTATTGTTTAGTTTTTATTTGTTTGTGAATAAAAATATTATAATCATTAATATTTTACATTAATAACATGAAACTCAAATTTTATATTTGTTTGTAAACGATAAATTACGATATCGCTCGTTGTGGCAGAGCTTTGATATTCGTTATGAATTATTTTAGGTGTCTGTTGCATTGTGTTAGAGCCATATGTCTAACGTATATATGTATATTTACAATTTACATCTTGTGTAATTGTCATGGTGAAGGTGACTTGATGAAAAGAGCATATGGTAAAAGAATTTGCATCACAAATTTTTTAAGCATCTCATTTTCTTGGCTTTTTCATCAATTGAATCTAAACTGTCATCAAAGCATGGATGTTGTTTTTCTTGTCAATGAAAATATGTTCATTGCCATTAAATCATAGTTGTCGTGGTCATTGTCATCAACAACAACATCATCATCGTTGTATTATATAGACCGTAAAACAAAGAAAACGACTTTAGGGTTGTGATTGGTCCATTTCTTCTTCGCATTTCCGCATTTCTTAAAATTTATAATGTTGTACGTAACGCGTTGCTGAGATGAACGAGCATAACGCAGGTAGGAAATATGTAGAATTCGTGTTTTGGAACTTCAGTTAGGGTAGAAAAGGTAATGTTAAACATCTTATTGTCTTTTTAATCAAGGAACTCAATGTTGTTGTTAAACATGTAAGTGTAATCTCTTTAACATTAGCCTTTCCACCCTCTTGGAAGTTTCAAAGCACGGGTTTCACATACTTTGCACTTGCGGTATGCTCATTCATCTTTAGCAATGTGGTTGCCACAACATTGTTTCCATGTAGCCTGTAAGAAAAATGAATCAGATAAGCTAATTTATTATTTAGACATTTAGGGAGTGCGAACTAATATGAGGATATTTAACCCTTAACGTTCCGCTCTTCAATTGTTGTGATAGCTTATCTTTCTTTTGTTGAATCTCCAGCAATACGGCCGCAACTACTACTCAATCAGATAAACTAAAAGGTCGTTTAGACATTGAGGGGGAGCATCAACAGTGAAAGAACTCTTCTCTCCAACATAAGCAAACTCTTTAACAGTTATATGTTTCATGGATTCGATCAAACAATTTTCGTCTAAACAAACAAAAACATATACCCGAAATTCCACTAACAACATAGAAACTAAAATAGGCACAACTTGTAGCAAATAATGTAAAATTAGCACTTACAATTACATGCCAGTCTTATGATAAAGCCTAAACAACATACAAAGAACTCAATTAAACAACAATCAAAAAGCTACATTGAAAGAAGTTATACTACATGTTAAAGAACATTAATATAAAAGCCCATTTAAACCAGGAAAGCACATTGATTCTCAGGCAAATTTCCTAAATTTTCATGATATCCTTTAAAGTTTGATATGTGGTACTATCAACGTAAACCTATCATTAAGCTAACATGAAAAAATAATTATCGTCAAATATTGACTTTAGCAGTAACTGAGAGTAAAACTATGTTAATATTAAATAGAAGTAATAATATATTGTCACACCCCCAGATCGCAGCGAAAGATAGCGAGGCGTGACTTTCATAGAGTAAAGTCATAAGGCATAATGAACGACCTCTATATGGAGTCATTTGAAAATACACGTTTGATTTCATTATAAAGTTTTACAATTGGCAAAGTTTCAAGAGTTCACATAAATAAAAGAAGATTTATGTTTCCAACCAAACGTTAAAATAATGCAAGAAATCTTTAACATGATGAAACCGCAAAATGTGACTCTAACATGATGCTCCAAGTCTATCCATGATAGTGCAACTAAGGACCTGAGAAATACATGCTAAAACGAGTCAACATAAAGTTGGTGATGTCATAGATTTAACGTTAAATAAATAGTAGTATGGACCACAAGATTTTAGTGACTATTGTAAAACATAAAATATCATAGACAATATTACTATTACACTAAGCTCATGACCACGAAGCCTTAATGGTATATTGTTGTATGTTGCCCCGGTAGGTGCTTCTTACCGAGAACACCTAGAGTTCCTCAAATGAAATGCGTTCGTTTAACCAGTGAGAGCTACCAAACCTGGACGGGGGTGTCAACCCCAATAGATATATTCACAACATTCATGCTTACTATGTAACTAACGGTTCATGATAGAGGGGACTTAATGGTAAGATAGGTAGCTTAGGCAATACGTAAATGTTTTAATTACTGGTGTCCATAAGAAAACAATTGAGCATGCATTCTCACCCCAAAGTATTTCAAAAACAAGTATTAAACGAGTAAAGTAGGTGCTATGAGACTCACTTTAGCGAGTGATAGCAACTAGAGTTAGTAAAGCAAGCATGTAATAAACGGTATGACCTAACCGCGACCTAAATTATTAAGATGCCTAAGATCACAACGATATGATCTATATGTATATGAGTTTTGAGAAGTTATATCACCCATACAGACTTTTGTTAAGGTTTTATAAGTTTTACAAGTGAAAATCACTTAGGAATGAGAGTAAAATAAGTATTTAGTTTTACTTTTTCAAAATAAGTTGTTGTTAGAAAGTTTTCCTCAACTTTAAACGGGCATAACTCACTTAATTCTTAAAGGATTTCAGTCATTCAAAGCCTAAAACGTAGATTTTGTGTTAGCTTTCAATAAAACATGACCTTGCTTAGTGAGATAAAGTTTTAGACATCAAATAGGTCTCAATAAGACATGGTTCTCCTAAAACTGTTTCGGCTAGAAAAAGTACCCAACTTCGTGAGGCCATAACTTCTTCGTTTCTTAGGATTTCAACGAAAGAAATTCCCAGACTTAGGTCTATGTGTTACCTTTCCAAACACTATAATTACACTTCTAGATTCCAAGTTTAAACCCTCCAAAATTCTATTATATGTCGTGGGTTCAAACAGTTAGTGTTGTTTGACACATGTTTTTGTGTATTTATTTTAAAATATCAAACGAACTCCGTTGACCATGAAATTTACGTAGAAATCTTCCTAAGACATAGAGGTACCTTGTGGTCAAAATAAATTTACCAAAATAGTTCATTATCATAGTTAAAATTCGTTCATAAGGTGACCCAGTTTCTAGACAGATTTGGTATATTTTGAAACAAGGTTTAAATCGATTTTTAACACAACAAATCTACAAAAGTGATATGAAAACAATGCATGACATGTTAAATAAGAGTAAAATGAGTTACTTGATGCACTTACATGAAATGATGGTGAGTATGGTGGTTGTGAAGAGCACTTATATCAACCCAAAAGCTTAGAAAACCTTAGAATTGCAACCCAAAACCCTAGCTATACTTAATAGCCCTTGAAACTTGATGTTTCCTCCTTAAGACCAGCTAATTGAAATAAAATGAAGCGTTTTATGTGTATAAAATGAGGGGAAAGTGGTTCCATTTATAGTGCAAGGGTGAGAAAAGGTAGGGAACATGAAATGATGATTGAGTAAAGCTCTTGGAAGTTTGCATGGAAGCAAAAGAGGGGATTTGTCCTAGGGGTGGTGAGGGGTGGCGTGAATATGTGTTAGGAATTAGAAATTCCATGTATTAAAGAGTCGGTCACCTCAAGTATATGTATTCGTTAGAAAGCTCGTAGTCGTAGTGATTTTAAGCTAAGTAGTATTTAGTTAAGTAACACCGTGGAGGACGGACGGGTCTTTACCCACTGTATGCCTGATCCACAGCCCGTTGTGTGGCGTTTTATTGTAAGACTATAAATACTCTCTACCTTCCAAGGTAGAGAGTTGGAGCTCATAATAAGATCTTGTCTTTCTCTCACTAAGTTCCCTAAACCTCTAACTTTCTCTCTCTAAAAACCATCTTGTACGCCACTTGTGATTATGGTTTAGTGTGTTTGTGAAATCCAATAGCCAACAATTGGCATCAGAACCAGGTTATGTAGATATCTTACATATCTTTGGATTTTTAGTGGTTTTTAGGTGGTTTTAGAGTTTGACAAAGTTTAGTGGTTTTTGCATCATTTGGATCATTTCTTGTGTTAAAGTTTGAATTTTGGGTGTACTTTTGTGTTAAGAATCATTGTAAGTGCTTGGGTTTTGATTTGGTAAGCTTGAATCACTGTGGTTGGACTTGTTTTGGATTGAAAAGTGTGTTTTTGAAGTTTTTCTTGGTAGCGACTTGGTTCTCGTTGTGTTTTTTCATCATAGCGACTTGCTTCAGTAAAAGTTAGCGAGTTACAGTGTTAGTTGTTAGCGACTTGAGCCTAGTTACTTGAGCCTAGCGACTTGTCTATTGAGACAAGCCGACAAATAGTACAAGTTAGTGGATTCTCCACTACGGCTAGCAACTTAGTGAGGTTAGCGACTTGCTTCAGAAAGTGTTAGCGAGTTGTAGTTCAAATTGTTAGCGACTTGTTACTAGAGACTTGGACCTTAGCGAGTTGCTCTTTAGCGACTTGACTGTGTAGCGACTTGGTGCTTTAGCGATTTGTGTCCAGCGACTTGGGTCTTAGCGACTTGGTGCTTAGCGACTTGATTCATAGCGACTTGAGGTTTAGCGAGTTGCTACTTAGCGACTTGGTGACTTAGCGACTTGGTTCAAGGGTTATAGCGACTTGGTTGATTTTTACGAAGAGGAGGTTTGACCAAAGTTGACTTTTTACGTCAAAACTTCAAACGGCCATAACTTTTGATCCGTAACTCCGTTTTCAGCGAAATACCTGTCAAAACGACCGGAACAGGCTGAATATTGTGAGGTTTCACCATAAAGTCGTGAAACGAATTTTTCGAGGCCCAAATCCCCTCCGAAAGGAAGTTATTGAGGTTTTAAGTTTTTAGACCCAAAAATTCTCCGTAAAAACGTGCATCAACCAATCCAAATCTCAACCAATCAACATTTCTGCTAATCCTACAAACAATCACATGTCCTAACACACAATTGTCTTTCATTGTGTCAATCCATCAGTCATCTTAACACATTTCATTGGTCATTGCTTAACGGTTTCGTCTTGATTTTAGTAAAATCCCGCGAAAGATTCTATTTCTCGATTTAAATCATAGACTTGTAAAATCCGTGCATCCTTCCACATCATGTCTTACTCTACTGACCCAGTGATTTCAGAAGTGCTTAAACTGTATGATGCTGTGGACAACAATGATAATGTATGCTACACTGAACGATTAAAGATGATTGAATTAAGCAATGAGGATGTGAGATCTCCGTGTTCAGAATCTAATGAGAGCGAATTGCACCAGTCTAAGCTACATAATACCATGCATAAAGAAAGTAGCATTGAACCTTATCAAAAACTTCACTCTCACATCATGTTACTTCTACCTATAACAATGGAACGAACATGTATTGCCCTCTTCCATCAGGACTTATCCACATTAACAGGAACTTTGTTGTTAAACCTAGAGCAATTGGAGCTACAACTTGAAAAAGAGAAGGTTCAAAAGGATAGTTCCAGTGCTGCACTTCAAGTGATCTACAAACTTTTTCAGTCATTCATTAGAAGGGAATTCACATCATACTATGATCAAGACCTGACTGAAATATCGTTCAAGAGACACACTGGAATGGACATTAGCATGTTCACAGAGACACTTATCCATCTCATGGACAATGTGGAGAAGTATATTGAGGAAGTTACTCAGAAAGATGAAAAAGTGGATGAGAGTCTGGTGCAGTTGAGAGATATTTGTGATGAGTCGGGTAATGTATCTGTTGAAGAATCGGGTGTTGCTGAATGCAGAATCTCAGAGACAACAATAAATGATGTTACCAGCTGCTCAGTAACTCCTATCACACAAGAAGTGGATGCTTTGATCAGAAAGGTGAATGAATTTCGGGTACAATCAATAAATTGTAGTATTGAAACCAGTAAGGCATCGGGTGACAGATCAGTTGACACTGAATACAGAGGTTCAGAGATAGATAAGCTTGACACAGCCAGCGGTCCAGTGACTCTTGTTACACATGATGTAGATGCAGATATCAGACCAGAAATTGAGCAGGTGTCATGTAATGAGGTACCCTTTACTGTTCAACATAGTGCATCTGCTAAAGTACTTAAACAAACTGATCATGATGCTGAACATGACTTTCATAAATGTTCTGTTACTGAGGCTGAGTCTGAGATTAAGTGTTTCAAAACAAAAGATATGGTTGATAAGAAGGTTTTTTATGAACTTTCAAATAAATTCTCAATTTTTGAAAAACATTGCATTTCACTTGAAATCGCGATACAGAGTAAAGAAGAAAGTTTTCAACTTAACAAACCATGTAAAAAACCGGAACTTCCTGAATTCCGTGAACTTTTTGAAATTAACACTTTGAAAGCTCAACTTCAAGACAAAGAGTCAACCATTTACAATCTGAAGAAACATATTTCTGTCTTGAATGAGAAAAGTAATTTAGTCATGAATACACAAGACATTGATGCTATTATAACAAGAAATAATGAACTGTCAATTTATGTGGCTAAATTACTAAAGGAAAATGAGTCTTTGAGAAAGCATCACATAGAACTAAGTGACTCTGTTAAAGAAGCTAGAACTAAGTCAATGGAACAAACAAACTCTTTGATAGAAAAAATTGATGAACTCAAAGCTCAACTTCAGGATAAGAGTTTCACTATTGTTGCCTTAAAGAATGAGCTTAGGAAAACTGTAGGGAAAAGTGTGAACACTAAGTTTACAACACCATCAACCTTGGGGAAACCAGTTTCTCATCCCATTAGAAACCGGTCCATTATTAGGCAGCCTACTGCGTTTATATCCGAAAGACCAAAAGTTTCAAAAACACGGTTTGCCTCCCAAGTTGATGAGAAACAAGTTTTGTCAAAACCAGTCACTTCACCTGAGTTACCTAAGAACAAGGCTTCTAGCTCAGTTAACCCTCAACACGTAGCCACTTCTACTCCCAGCACCTCTAGGATTAGTTCGAAAACAGTGTCAAAGCCAAGTATTAAAACCCAGAATTCATATGATATGAATGACTTGTGGAAGAACTATTATCTAGAAAAAGCTAGGAAAAAGGCACAGATTCGAAAAGACGGAATTTTAGGTGCAAGACCTAGGGTGAGGAATTCTACAAGATTTCAAGGCACTGCTAGTAGTTGTAAACCACTACCTAGGAACACTCAAAAGACTAGGGATTGGCGTGAATCTAATAGTAGTTATGAGCATAAGAATGCTTAGCATGTAGAAAACAAAAATAGAAATTCTGAGTCTTTTCTACATAAGAAACATTTTCCTAATTCACATGCTAAGGTACAATCCACTAAGACTACTAACGTGACTAAGGTTCAACATGCTGTGAAGCAAAACAAACCAAAAACTTCGCCTAGATGGATACCAACTGCTAAATCTTTGGAAACTAGGAACAAGGATAAGTCTTCCACTATGCATAAGAAGCCTTACAATCCTAGACCTTGCCATAAGTGGATACCGTCTGGTAGAATGTTTAAGGATGCTGGACTTAGGTGGATTCCTACCGGAAAGCTGTTTTCTGATGACAAAATCAAGGTTGACCGTGAAACCCCAAAGGGTTTGGATACTAATGTCACTAATCAAAATATATGCAATCAAGTTTGTAATATTAGTGCAGGTAGTCCTTACTCTGTTGCAGATACTTCGATCCTTCACTACATGGACTTGCTTAAAGTATGGATTACAAATGGATTGATATCTCATAACTCACGGGTTCAAGTAACTCAATCTTGATATTCTTTCGGCTATGACGTCTGTTCACATCAGTTCAGGCCTCGTACTTCATCATTATGGCGTCTGCAGATAACACTTCAGGCCCCGTTCCTTAAAGAAAAGAAAGGTGTACGCTTCAGTGCGCTTTATCTTCAAAAGAAGAGAAATCTTCATGTTTATGGCCATTCTCATATTCTCCATCTTCGAGCTTTATGCCTTTCTCCATGTTCGTCTCGTCTTCAAGTGGATCTACATTCTTTGGAGCTTATTCTTATTCACTTGATTAATCAAAAATGGCAAACTTCATTTGCAATTTTTGAGGGGGAGAAGAGGAAATATACTACATATTGATGGATGCTTGAGTTATGGTCATACGACTCTCCAACGCCTAATGTCTTCTCTCACTAAGGATAACTGGGATATACTATTTGGGATTCAGTGTTTTTCATGATATGTTTGATGAGTACTTCCAATCTCCAACGAATGTTGATCATCCAGTTTCTGAAGCTCATGCTCCGGTTCCTACTGACTCAACTAAGGATAACGAATGTTGACTCAATCTCCAGTTATTCCTCAAGGCGGTGTTAATGACTATCATTGCAGTTGCACTCATGAATAGTGATCCGCTCTTTGGTATTCCCTCGCCAAATCTTCACGGATTATTGTTCCTTCCATTGTGCACTCTGTAAATCAACCACATGAGCATTATGGAAAATGACTTCCTCATTCGCTTTAAGACATTAGTGATGAATCTTCCAGATCAGTTTCTACATGTATACTTTAAGGAAGAATGCATTAATGTTGAGGAATCATTTGTTCCGATTCATTCAGTGGATCAATGTACATCCGATTGTATGTTTATTCACGTGTTTGACATTTGACACAAGTTGATTACTTCGAAGTTACTCATTTATCACTTATTTGAGGTTGAAGTTGACGTTCACAAAGGCGTGTTCTTATTTGATAACTTGCTCGGGCTTAAGAATTTGAGTTGAAGACTTGGGTTATCTAGTTACCAGCTGTCGAGGTGGATGGTTGAAGACCTGGTTAACTATCATTTTTAGGAGTTACTTTGTTTTACTCAGTGTCACACGCTATGACGGTGTGGATAATCGCAAGAGGTGTTAATGTCTCATACTTTGATTGAGTAGTGAGTACTTTGAGATTTGCTTCAAGCATAGATTCTCGACACCGTTCTTCCATCATTAAGTGCAAGCTTAAGATACAAATGTGGGGAATTCGACTTCAGTTTCAAATTTGGTATATCGGGTTTTCTTCTTCAGTGGTCACTTCAAATTGTCTTCATATGGGTTGATAAGGATAGTCAGGGAGAGCTTCTGTAGCAGTTGATTCTCACAAGATTTATTTGAGCTAATTGTGTGCTTCTCTATTTCAAGTATATGAGTGTATTATCTTTTGCTGATTCTGAGGTATCAAAACCAGCAAGGGGGAAGGAGACATACATCTAAAAGCACAACGAGTACACATGATGAACTTAACACTTCTACCTGATTGAAGTTATCCCGGGAAGAAAAAGGTCATAACCGTAGAGAAACTCAGTGTTTAACTCGTGGCTTCTGGTGTATTATTTCAACTATTTTGGGGAAGGATATATTATTCCAACTATTTGGGGGAAGGATGTATTATTCCAACTATTTGGGGGAAGTGGTTTCTGGAGACTTTTGGTATGTGTTACTTCAGTGTTCAGTTGGAAGAAATATGAGAAGAATATTTGGAGCGTGAGATGATATTGCTTATCGACATCTTCGATATGGTTATGATAAAGTGCTTCTGGTTATTGCTTCATGCACACTATGTAATGATGATTTCGATGAGATCGCAACCATCAGGAGAGAGATTTGTGTACATCAGGGACTCACAACATGTTCACATGATCGAGCTTATTCAGTTATTCCGGAGTTGATATCCACAGAGATGATCGGTGATTCAACATGTTACTTGGATGTCATAGTCTTCACTCTGGTTGGGTACATGTGTACACTATGGGCGGATTGGTTATATGTAAGATAACTATAATGCATTTGGTGAATTGAAGATGTTGATATAATTGTTCTCCCATACAGACGACTGCGCAAATCCGAAGAATGATGATTACATCGGGGATGCACAACAGGTTCATGTGATCGGGCTTAATCATGTATCCCGAGTTTGATAACCGCAGATAAGATCACTGGTTCAACTTGTTTCTTCGGTGTTTTCATGTTTCTTTGTGTTGTTAAGCTTCATTCAATGAGACTGTTTTCCTTCACATTCTACTTCTTGGGGGAAATTGTCTTAATTCAAAGATTGTCGGTTTTGGGGGAAGCTACCAAAGATTCTCATTTAGAAGGCTCATGTTCAGACGATTTTCTTAGAAGCCTCGAATGCTTTGGTGGTTAAAGTTTAAGAGATGTTGATTTCTTTCTTCTACAACGTGCTGAATGATATCCTTATCTCGGTACTCATTTCATCATCCTCTTAAACTAATTTATCTTCTTGTATATATTTTTTCAAAAAGAAAAATACAAAATTATAAAACCAACAAAAAACAAATAGAAAAATATAAAACTTTCAAAAATCCATAAAAATATTGTCATTTTGTCATGTTTCTCTCGATTCGATTATATCTACGGTCTTGATGTTGTCATTCAAAGAATGACACGGGACTTTAGATGTTGTTCGAATTTAAAAAAAAATCGAAAAATCAAAAAATATTTTTTGGGAGAAAGTGAAACAATGGTTTATTGTCATTTCAGGCAGTAACCCGCTTTTCATAGAAAGAACAGAGCCATGCTTTATCATGTTCTCAAATTCCATGCTCTGATTCTATAAACATTTTACTGCTGAAAACTAAACTGTTTTGAAAAATAACTCGGACTCTATTTTTGATAATCATCTGGACTTATTTGTCAAAATATCTATCTCTCAATCAACAACCTATGTCATTGATTGAGGGGGAGAATGATTTCAATTAAATCAAAAAGTTATTTGTCATTCAATTGTTTTCAAAAGATATTTATGCATGTTTAATCAATGGAGTTTAAAGTCTTAAAATCCGATAGTCACAATTCTCCTTAAAAGCTTTCAAAATTAATTTAAATCCACAAGAGATAACAAATCTCAAAGGATTTGATAATTGTGATCGGGGGAGAATTTGTGATTTAAATTGGATTTAAACTGATAATTCGGTAAATGGTTTTATAAGGATGAACAAGCTCTCCCTCCCACATGTGACAAACGATTTCATTAAATTTTAAATTTTCCATGCACATGTTGAGGGGGAGCATCTATCTTAAACCACAAAGATCCGAAACGTGATCAATTTATATCAATGTGCATGTTTCTCTCTAGTATGTGCAAAAATCTTTTCAAATCTTAATGCACATATTGATGGGGAGCAAAATTGTGAAAACCTCATCCTTCTCGAAAATGATTTATCTACTTGTTTTGATCAGGGAAGTGGTGATATCTTTTAGAAAATGGTAATCAAAGAAGTTAAATTCTTTCTCTTGCCTCCGTGTGCAAAACGATTTCAAACATTTGATGCACATGTTGAGGGGGAGCTCTTATTCTAAGAATATCAAAAACAATTCAGGTACAAAATGCTTTGATAATATATCACAAGTATCTGGATTGATTTTCAAATGGTTTTCAATTGGTTCCAAATGGCAGATGAACAATACCAAATAGACCGACCAACTTTACTTTATGTACGGTGATATAAGGATGATAAGGTTAGGTATTTGTTCCTATGATCCGCCAGAACCGGAGGGATCTACCCAGGGACTATCCACTAGTTAGTGTAGAGTTCTTAGGTATGATGATAAAAGGAGAAAAATTAGATATGAGAAGAGTGCGGACTGAGACAGAGCAAGTACTGGAATAAACCCAACAAGGTTCTTGCTATGAAGTCTCGGTAAGCACTGAAGGGGTTGAAGAATGAAAAAGAATTGAATGAGAAAAGGGTGAAAAGAAATAGCCCTCCATTTCTTCAACCATAGGGCAGAAACCGGGTACAATTCATATGCTACTGATGGTAACATCGGTATTGAAGACAAGACGTCATGGACCCAGTGACGCTATGCACTACATCTTCCCAAACCACTCAAGTTCCTCTTAAAAGGGCTTGTTTCATTCTCACGGGGAACCTACATTATCTATCGACTTTCTCTTAGAGATTGTTGATATTGAAGAAGGAGACCCTCTCCCTAGTCTCCGATACAGGATCCAAATATGCACTAATTGAGTCTAGAGCCATGAGATCATCTATAAATCTCATTAGGACACTTTCAATGAAGACTCTTTTTTTCACATAATGTAGAAAGAGAGATTATATCTTGAGTCCTACGCATTATCCTTGTGGTATTGCCAGAACATCTGAGTGATATGCAAACATATTCACAATGAAGATGGAAAGCCTTCTGGAGCCAACATCAAACAAGCTCCTGGTGGGTGGCATGTGAGATCTATCCAATAGATCAACCATGTGACAACTGAACAGAAACAATGGAGCGATTCAATCTTTTGAATCAATCCTGGTTCAGGTTATGGATTGACGGATACCTTTGAAAAACCGGTCATTGTGCTTAAAAACTCTTTTATTTAGCACATCGACCGTGTACGAATATTTCAAATCAAAAGGTGTTTATGATTGATAATTGATTTTCATTAAAACCTTCGTTGTATTGCAAAAACAATTTATATTGTGCGATACACGATTGTTTTTCAAATCTCTTTTAATCAATCAGTGAATTTCTATTCGCTGGTTCACTCACTCCGTGTTGTCTTCTTTGAGACGTTCCGGTTTGAGAACAGCTAGAGCAGCTGCGAAACCCTGTCAAGGAAATTCTTCAGAAATTATACCTAATCACAGGCAGTACTTGTACTGATCAACGAGGAACAGTGGGCCGTGCACCTCAATTCAACGAATGTGATCAAAGACACTTTCGTGCGCTTTATTGCTAACTGTTGTATGCAGGTACACCCGACGTTTGTAGTTGATCAGAATGAAGCGGTCAATCCATAGCCGCATGCTCACTCAATACATTCATTTCTCAAGAAATCATGATAAGTGCATCAATGACTCTGATATTTTCACTCCATGCTTCTACTACGCTGCTGCCAATATCATGAATCAACAAAAGCTTCCACTACTCTGATGAGAAGATATCATGATCCAGAATGTGAGCATGTCGGTCCGAAAGTCACAACATCACATAATACCACCACCACAATGGATGTCTCAGAGATTTTTGTTAGCTGATGATCTCAAAAGCTGGCTCAAAATTATTATCACGTGGATCAGTAAAAGACCTCCACTTGGATTAACCAAACATGCAATGAGTGGAATCAATGACTACGAGCTTCGGAGCAAAGTGCTACATCAAGAATGCAAGAACAATTGTTAATGTTATATATGTTTGTATTCTATGTAATTTTAGTATATGTTTGAGGTGACCTCCCTTAGGGGGAGATTGTTAGGAATTAGAAATTCCATGTATTAAAGAGTCGGTCACCTCAAGTATATGTATTCGTTAGAAAGCTCGTAGTCGTAGTGATTTTAAGCTAAGTAGTATTTAGTTAAGTAACACCGTGGAGGACGGACGGGTCTTTACCCACTGTATGCCTGATCCACAGCCCGTTGTGTGGCGTTTTATTGTAAGACTATAAATACTCTCTACCTTCCAAGGTAGAGAGTTGGAGCTCATAATAAGATCTTTTCTTTCTCTCACTAAGTTCCCTAAACCTCTAACTTTCTCTCTCTAAAAACCATCTTGTACGCCACTTGTGATTATGGTTTAGTGTGTTTGTGAAATCCAATAGCCAACAATATGAGAGCAATCAAATAAAATGATTTGTTCTTGTGATTGTCATAGTGTCATGGTAATCTAAGACTAATAGTTTGTAGTTAATTAAATAAAAAGTAGTAATATTTTTGTTAAGTTTTGGATATAATAAAAAGGGGCCAGTTTTAAGGGTATAAAATGAGGAGGGGAAATGTGAAATTTTGAAATGTATAAGTATATAAATGTGTAAGTGATAACATCAAATAATCCTGACTTTTAAGTGACAATTTCCCCGACTATGCTCATATTTTATGTCATTTATATGGATATATACTCTTATTCCTTTATATTTCATTTCCAGGTAAAATATGAGCATTGGAGCTTAGAGAAGCGGATTTGGAGATTTTCTTAACGGTTTTACCTTAGTATGCCATTTTTTAAGAAGCTACAGAGTAACTCATATTCTCAGTAATACCGTAGCTGGGATTTCGTTACAGAGACCAACTCAACTGCAGTTACGGCGTAACTCTCAACTGAAGTTATGTCGTAACCATCTAGGTCATGAAGAATTTCGTGCCTCCGTCAACTACGCCGTAACCTCCTCACATGCATTACGACGTAGCCAACTTCTGTTTAGAAGGTATTCAAGTTACGGCGTAACTCTCTACAAAATTACGGTGGAGCTATAATTACGGCGTAACTACTCCTTAGGTTACGCCGTAATAACCACTATGAGCATTCTTTTTAGAAGATAATTAAGTTACGGCGTAACTCTCAACTTAGATTACGCCGTAACTATGATCGGACCTATAAACATAAACCCTAAAATCTGCATTTTACATCATTTACTCACAACACAAAGTCAGAGAACGTGAAGAGGGTTCCAAGGGCAGATCATACGAAGCATACAGAGCCATCTCCAAGGGAGGAATTACACCATATCGATAAGCTTTAGCGATTACTACAACTTTACACTTTAATTCATGTCTTTAATCATGTTAAACATCGAAGTTATTGTGTCTTTTAATATTATCGGCTAAGCACCTTTGGTGTTAGCCTAGTTATAATTCCTTGATTGTATTGTGTATGTTTTAATGCTTCTATAATTGTTTCTAGTGTTTGCATGGATAGTTCGATGGTAGTTACCCTAGCTTTGGTAGTTTTGAATTGCTGTCGAATCTAATTGCTTAGGAGAATTGACCAACTGACCCAAAGTAAGTAGGTTGAGAGGCTTGGTAAGAATTGACCAAAAGACTATCAAATCCCTCTTGTGCGAATTGACCAAATGATCACTATTCAGAAGGATGAACTTAAGAAGTTAGGGATGTGTGTCTAAGATGCTAGCGCTCGGGCACACATTATTTCGAATCTCGCATGTAGGGTACTTAATGACTTGGCTTAGGTTGCTTGAGACCCTCGAATCCCCAAAGGGTAGGCCTTTGATGTCGGGTAGGAACCTTTGTTGATGGTTATGACGAATTGACCAAATGCTGTCATAGCGACTTAAACCCCCACTTGAATCAATAGGAAGTAATTAGAAAACATAGACATTACATGATAGGATGAATAATTAGATTAGCACACTTTCTCTCTATTGTTCACAACCTTAATATACTTTTCGCAATTCATTTCTTGTCTTTAGTTTAATTAATCATTTCAATCTTAAAACCTTTTAAAACCCTGACAATTAGACTTAATAGGATCCTCATCTACATAGCTCTTGGGAACGACCTCGGCTTTACCACTTTCTATACTACGCACGATCGGGCTCACTGCTCGTTAGTGCAATAGGTAGACCTTAGGTAGACGAGACTTAGAAATATTAAATCCTGGTCGGAAAACTTGTATCAGAATTTTGCCGCCACTACCAGGGAGCTATATTAGGGTTTTTATTAAGTCTTTTATTTTTGTTTTGTTTATTTAATTTTTGTTTTTCTCACGATCTACTTTAAGTTTCAGGTACCATAGTTGTTGTGGACACCGATAACCTCACTCTCGAGGAGTACCTTGCTATAACTCAGGATGAGCAAGGGCCAAGGCTTGTTAGGCCGGGTATTGGAGCAGAGGTCCGATTCGAGATCAAGGACTAGTTTATAAGGGATCTGTGTGCTAACCATTTTTTCGAAAGTAAGAACGAAGATGCTTACGAGCATATTGAAAATGTTTTGTACATCGCAAACCTCTTCAACATCCCGGGTGTTTCTCAAGATGTGGTCATGCTTAGGGTATTCCCTATGACACTCACGGAATTGGCTAAACGATGGGTTCCGTTAGGACCATTGACACGTGGAATCTTCTCAAAAGAGATTTCATTCAAATATTTTGCCCTCCCTCAAGAACGGTAAAACAGTTAGAAGAAATCCACAATTTCGTACAAGAAGATGGTGAAACATTATACCAAGCATGGGATAGGTATAATGACCTCTTATACAAATGCCCTACTCATGACCTCAATGATCAACAAAAGGTCAACATCTTCTACAAGGGTATCGGAATTTCTACAAGGCAAACGCTCGATTCGTAAGGGTCGATCCCTGGAATGTCACCTACACTTGCATTGGAAGCTATACAAAATATGGCCAGTGTCATGAAAGAGGAAGCCATAGAATTTTAGGCAAAAGTTTGGATGATATTGCCACCATCACCAACAAACTAGAAACTCTTGGCCGGGATATGTTGAAACTAAAAAAAGAAAGTGTGCACGTCATTCAAGTTGGGTGCGAGACATGTGGTGGAGCTCATCTTGCAAAAAACTGCCCTCTTAATGATGAAGATAGACAAATTGAAGAGGTCAAGTATTGTAACACCCCAACCCGATAAGGGTAGAAGTATCACAGTATGGTGTCATATCAGAACATACATAATGAACATAAATCAAACAGCGAAAGCCTTATAATAAATCTCGAAAGAATTCAAGTCAACAAGACTTATCAATACATAAATACAAAAGGAAAACTTCGAAATGGAAATATAATAACAAAATCAAATGAAGTCTAAGATGACTAGGCATGGTCTCTATATCTGCTCATCTCTCAACCCCAAACAATCCCCAGCTCCTAGCTTATGTACCTGCCGCAGGAAAAGAAATGCGGCTGAGCTTAAAAAGCCTAGTGAACAGATATAACAATACAATAATCATAAAACTGAACTGAGAACAAGGTAAGGAATGTCAGTCAATAAATCTGGTATATCAAAGGAACAGAGTAGGGTAAATGAAACATAGGAAAAGGGGTCAGTTATCCACCACGAGCCAACAAAACAAATCAAATCAAATCATATATCCATAGTAGCCTGTAGTAACCAATAGTAACCATAGCAGATATAACAGACATGGAGTGATCAGCTCCCAGATTGTGAAGAGGCGTATTGTACACGACATCATTCACCAGACAAATCATAATATATCATATAACAGAACAAATCTAGGATGCATCCATACGCCCCTGCAGACAGATAGTGGCCATACAATATATATCGAGCTCATAATCAGATAACAGAAAGGGACGGTGTGGAACATCACTCAACCACACTAAAGTCATGCCATTGGTGCATCAATGACACGGACATGGAACCCCCATGCCTAGTGATAGCTCGGGTCTCAAACTGACATGTCAAAGCAAAAGGTCCACAGTATACAGTATGTGAGTCAATCATAATCAAAGTTCAATATCATTAGTTCACAATTCAGAGGTTCATAACAATGGTCCAATATTAAAGGTTCAGTATCAAAGGTTCAGAAACAAAGGTCCAGTAACAGAGGTTCAATATCAGAGGGTCAATAGTAAAGGAATATCATAAGCGAAACAAAGTCGAAAGATCAGAAAGTCATGAGAAACCCCTACTGAAAAGGGATAGAACATCTGTACCTTAACGCCAATGAAAAGAAAGCAAACGAATGAATGAACACGAAGACACAACGTCACGTCTCCTTCAACGAATCTACACGGATTACGATTCGTATTATACTTATTAGCTCATTTAAGTCATAACAGATTAATCGTATTAATATTTTTAGAGTTATAAGCGTATCCTCATTTTTAGTAATAGACGTAAATACTTTAGGGTAATAATAATTAACTAGCCAAACATAAGGTTATAAATTATAAATGGTAACTTACATGTTTAATATGACAATTATCCTATTATAAGGCTTTATTAGATAATACTTCAAAGCATAGGGTTCGCATGGTAATTATCTCAAAGCATAGGGTTTATTTTGTAACTTATCTCAAAGAGTAAGGTTTGTAATGTAATTAAAGTAATGATTTAAAAGACAAAATAGAAAGCGATGTCGACATATATTTTTCATGGATTACACATAGACAAACCTTTATCCATATTTAATAACATATAGGCCCTAGTTGTATTTGATTGAGTTTTAAATCCAGGTCTTGGTACGCATATAAGAGATTAGAATAAAATATTTACATGACCATTACTAGTGTGCATGAACCATTTGTATGTATATGATCTTTCTTTTATTATTTATGTGACATAATAACATATCATTTTATGTAGAGATTAGCATATAACCACATGCACACTGATGGGTATCATTCGACATATATAAACCAAGGTCATGATTTCATGTGGCCATTCATTTGATTAACACTAGCTATGTTATATGATTCTATGAGACATGTTTATTTAGTATGAAATACACGCATGCATGGACACATAAATGACCAGATTCACTTGTAAATAACACACATGCAAGGCTCAGTTTTAGATTTCATGTAGTCCAAAGTTGGGTTATTATTATTTTTAGTTAGATCATTTAAATGAGACATGTACTAAGCACCAAACCTGCGCATGCTGTCCCTAAAACCCATGACCAGAATACGAATTACAAACTGAATTTATGTAGTTCATTAGGTGACATATATATAGGCTATCTCATGATTTTTACGTAGTCTATATTATCTTTGATTCACTATTAAAAGGACATGTTATAATGGTGACAATCCATGCGTATGGTGTAGGTTTTACACGACATATATATATGACCTTTCATGATGCATACAACTAGTCTTCATATCTTAGCCTTTAACATTTAAATAACATGTTATATGGGATACAAGGCAAGCGCATGGCTGCCTCATACCACGACCAGGTTCAGAATGCAAAGAGACGATGGGGTGAGATGCAATACCTTGTAGCGTGCAAGGAAAAGGGAAGATAATGGACAAAGAAGCAGCCAACCGAGCCCCTTGTATGCCCAAGTACTCACGGCAGCAGCAGGAGTACAAACCACAACGAAAACCAAGTCGATACCATATTTATACACACGAATTCAGCCTTGAAAAGATCTTCAAACTTAACCTTTGGCCTGGTAATTGTGTCGTCAGAAAAGATGGGGAAGAAAGAAAAAAATGAAGGTGGAACCTTGTGTTTGCCACTTTATATAATTGATATGCTTGTCTAAAAAAATGGTGAGTGCTTCCTTTTGAATTGGAAAGAAGTCATTGATGGATTCTTGAGTTGGAAAGAAGTTATCATGCGTTTATCTTTTGAGTTGGAAAGAATATGAGTGATATTGGGGATTTATTGTGATATGGAAGAGTAAATTTTAGGAGCCAATTAAGGCTTGGACGTTTTCTTCCTTTTGTGTGAGCCAATCAAAGAGAGAAAAGAAAACAAAATCATATTATTTATTCACCTTCCCATAATACTTGTACATTATCTATTTTAATTTTTTTTAAGTAGGTACATGTAACCTTTTTATGTGTGATGATCATTTATGTTATAACTATAAGTTTTATTTGTAAGTCTTGTGAAATTATATACGTAACAATTTTTAATGAGTTCCTTTTTACTTTACGAATGTTTTTACGATGAGGGTATAATAGTCATTTAACGTGTTCACGATTTTAGGGTTTTACAACTCTTCCCCTCTAAAAAAAAAATTTCGTCCTCGAAAATTAAAAGGAAACGAAAGAAGCAAACGAAGATATACCAGATTACACAACTGAGGGTAACAGAAACCAAACGGTAGAACTTTTCAGAGATGAACTTGTGCCGAGAATTCAAACGTATCAATCGTATGACGATGGGGGTAGATCAAACGTATAGGCATAATGATCCCAAGGGCTTGCTATCTCAGACAATCAAGTGCCAAAAATTCTAAGCTCTAAGGCACTCCTCGAGACATCCTATGATCACAATGAGGGTGCGTCATATGATTTAAGTATTATCACGTTGGCCAAGCGTCATAATACCAGCATCATATGAGTATACCTTCATGATGACCATACTTTATCTCGAGTCATCAAAATCATCCTATCAACCACCTAACGGTTCATTCTACATCTTAGGGTTGGTCCGAAACAATCATCACTAACGGAGTCGAAATCAGAGAAGTAGAACATATAAGGGACATACCGGAACATAGCAAGTACCATCGAACTGAAACGCGTCGGCAATAGCATCAGGTCTTCCACATTTCGTCAAATCTCCCAAAACAAAACAATCATCCCTCATACACAGAATTTATACAGAACGAAGATCATTCAAAGAAAACAAAATTTATTCAAGGGATTTAAAACACAACGCGAGATCGTAGTAACACCGAAGAATCAAGCCATAGGACTCCATCATCCAAACGCGCCCAATCATATGAAGCAGATGAATCTCCTCAGCATCTCAACGGTTGGACTATTTGACCACAAAATGCCCGAATCTTGTAGTAGTTTCACCGCATGACTAAAGTACGCCGGTCATACTTCTTCTGCTCCCACGTCTCCCAAGTGTCCACTAGTTGAATCTTGTCTCTGTCTTTGCGCCTGTGGTTGATCCGTCCAGCTCCTCTCAGCAGCATCCTGATGTCTCCAGCAGCGTTGCAGTCGTGTGCGGTTTGTATTTCACGAACATCTCCAGCTCAGAAACTGCTGCAGCAACACATGGTCGGTACCATCACCTTCGACTCCACGAGTAGTCTCCATCTAAACGATCGATAAAGGAATGTGCGAAGATAGAATAACAAAACACGAAAAGAATAAGGTTGAATCAACGAAGACGAAAGAACATCGAAGTCTGGACGAAAATCAAAAGAATCGAAAAAGATCGAAACAAACGGAAACCTAATGTCTACCCAAGTCCTCACCAGTCAAACCTAAGCTCTACGGGTCAAATCCTAGGGTCCATATGTCACAGGTCCTGACTACAAGTCGTAAACCTGGGCTCTGATACCATAATTGTAACACCCCAACCCGATAAGGGTAGAAGTATCACAGTATGGTGTCATATCAGAACATACATAATGAACATAAATCAAACAGCGGAAGCCTTATAATAAATCTCGAAAGAATTCAAGTCAACAAGACTTATCAATACATAAATACAAAAGGAAAACTTCGAAATGGAAATATAATAACAAAATCAAATGAAGTCTAAGATGACTAGGCATGGTCTCTATATCTGCTCATCTCTCAACCCCAAACAATCCCCAGCTCCTAGCTTATGTACCTGCCGCAGGAAAAGAAATGCGGCTGAGCTTAAAAAGCCTAGTGAACAGATATAACAATACAATAATCATAAAACTGAACTGAGAACAAGGTAAGGAATGTCAGTCAATAAATCTGGTATATCAAAGGAACAGAGTAGGGTAAATGAAACATAGGAAAAGGGGTCAGTTATCCACCACGAGCCAACAAAACAAATCAAATCAAATCATATATCCATAGTAGCCTGTAGTAACCAATAGTAACCATAGCAGATATAACAGACATGGAGTGATCAGCTCCCAGATTGTGAAGAGGCGTATTGCACACGACATCATTCACCAGACAAATCATAATATATCATATAACAGAACAAATCTAGGATGCATCCATACGCCCCTGCAGACAGATAGTGGCCATACAATATATATCGAGCTCATAATCAGATAACAGAAAGGGACGGTGTGGAACATCACTCAACCACACTAAAGTCATGCCATTGGTGCATCAATGACACGGACATGGAACCCCCATGCCTAGTGATAGCTCGGGTCTCAAACTGACATGTCAAAGCAAAAGGTCCACAGTATACAGTATGTGAGTCAATCATAATCAAAGTTCAATATCATTAGTTCACAATTCAGAGGTTCATAACAATGGTCCAATATTAAAGGTTCGGTATCAAAGGTTCAGAAACAAAGGTCCAGTAACAGAGGTTCAATATCAGAGGGTCAATAGTAAAGGAATATCATAAGCGAAACAAAGTCGAAAGATCAGAAAGTCATGAGAAACCCCTACTGAAAAGGGATAGAACATCTGTACCTTAACGCCAATGAAAAGAAAGCAAACGAATGAATGAACACGAAGACACAACGTCACGTCTCCTTCAACGAATCTACACGGATTACGATTCGTATTATACTTATTAGCTCATTTAAGTCATAACAGATTAATCGTATTAATATTTTTAGAGTTATAAGCGTATCCTCATTTTTAGTAATAGACGTAAATACTTTAGGGTAATAATAATTAACTAGCCAAACATAAGGTTATAAATTATAAATGGTAACTTACATGTTTAATATGACAATTATCCTATTATAAGGCTTTATTAGATAATACTTCAAAGCATAGGGTTCGCATGGTAATTATCTCAAAGCATAGGGTTTATTTTGTAACTTATCTCAAAGAGTAAGGTTTGTAATGTAATTAAAGTAATGATTTAAAAGACAAAATAGAAAGCGATGTCGACATATATTTTTCATGGATTACACATAGACAAACCTTTATCCATATTTAATAACATATAGGCCCTAGTTGTATTTGATTGAGTTTTAAATCCAGGTCTTGGTACGCATATAAGAGATTAGAATAAAATATTTACATGACCATTACTAGTGTGCATGAACCATTTGTATGTATATGATCTTTCTTTTATTATTTATGTGACATAATAACATATCATTTTATGTAGAGATTAGCATATAACCACATGCACACTGATGGGTATCATTCGACATATATAAACCAAGGTCATGATTTCATGTGGCCATTCATTTGATTAACACTAGCTATGTTATATGATTCTATGAGACATGTTTATTTAGTATGAAATACACGCATGCATGGACACATAAATGACCAGATTCACTTGTAAATAACACACATGCAAGGCTCAGTTTTAGATTTCATGTAGTCCAAAGTTGGGTTATTATTATTTTTAGTTAGATCATTTAAATGAGACATGTACTAAGCACCAAACCTGCGCATGCTGTCCCTAAAACCCATGACCAGAATACGAATTACAAACTGAATTTATGTAGTTCATTAGGTGACATATATATAGGCTATCTCATGATTTTTACGTAGTCTATATTATCTTTGATTCACTATTAAAAGGACATGTTATAATGGTGACAATCCATGCGTATGGTGTAGGTTTTACACGACATATATATATGACCTTTCATGATGCATACAACTAGTCTTCATATCTTAGCCTTTAACATTTAAATAACATGTTATATGGGATACAAGGCAAGCGCATGGCTGCCTCATACCACGACCAGGTTCAGAATGCAAAGAGACGATGGGGTGAGATGCAATACCTTGTAGCGTGCAAGGAAAAGGGAAGATAATGGACAAAGAAGCAGCCAACCGAGCCCCTTGTATGCCCAAGTACTCACGGCAGCAGCAGGAGTACAAACCACAACGAAAACCAAGTCGATACCATATTTATACACACGAATTCAGCCTTGAAAAGATCTTCAAACTTAACCTTTGGCCTGGTAATTGTGTCGTCAGAAAAGATGGGGAAGAAAGAAAAAAATGAAGGTGGAACCTTGTGTTTGCCACTTTATATAATTGATATGCTTGTCTAAAAAAATGGTGAGTGCTTCCTTTTGAATTGGAAAGAAGTCATTGATGGATTCTTGAGTTGGAAAGAAGTTATCATGCGTTTATCTTTTGAGTTGGAAAGAATATGAGTGATATTGGGGATTTATTGTGATATGGAAGAGTAAATTTTAGGAGCCAATTAAGGCTTGGACGTTTTCTTCCTTTTGTGTGAGCCAATCAAAGAGAGAAAAGAAAACAAAATCATATTATTTATTCACCTTCCCATAATACTTGTACATTATCTATTTTAATTTTTTTTAAGTAGGTACATGTAACCTTTTTATGTGTGATGATCATTTATGTTATAACTATAAGTTTTATTTGTAAGTCTTGTGAAATTATATACGTAACAATTTTTAATGAGTTCCTTTTTACTTTACGAATGTTTTTACGATGAGGGTATAATAGTCATTTAACGTGTTCACGATTTTAGGGTTTTACAAGTATGGTGAAGCTAATAGACCTTTCCAAGGATCAAATGGAAATGGTAACGGATATCGTGGAGGATCTCCGGGGTATTACAATCGTGGACCTTATGGAGAAAGAAGGTCTAATCTCGAGGATACTATCAACAAATACCTTGAGGACTCTACTAAAAGGCAAAAAGAGCAGGACGAATGGTTAAAAAGCTTTCAAGAAAGTACGAACAAAAGCCTCCTCGGGCATGATGAATCTCTAAGGAATTTGGAAATGATGTTTGGAAAGCTTAACGATGAGGTGCAAAGAGGAAATGCAACACAATAATGTAAACCTATGGTGGCATGCAAGGCTATCTTTGCAGAAGAAGGTAAATCCAATGATAGTTCTAGCAATGTGCAGGAAACTGAAGTTGGAACGTTAAACAATAGCGAGTTACACCGTAACTACTCCACTGAGTTGCGGGCGTAACCTGAACACTTGGCCCGACAAGTACCTTGAAACCGATGAATCAGGATCTAAAATCCTAAACACTTGGCCTGATAATCTGAATATGGCCCCGAAGTCCTCATCTAAAAAGAAATACCATTGGTGCAGAGCAATACCGGTGGACAATGATAGGTGATATGACCTTTAGGCTTCGTGTGACCCTAATGATGACATTTGCGATGGTGGAGACGACAAGGAAAGGGTAAAGAATAATAAATATATGTGGTCTTCGAAAAATGATGAAGAAAGGAAGAACCTTAAGTGGAAAGGAATTATAACATTCGACGCATGGGTACAGATTGTTGATGGCAAGATGAATAATGACGCCAAGGGGAGAATTTGGGCGGACCTAAACCGTGGATACATTTGTGAAACTCCCATCATTGATGATGATTATAAAGCGCTAAATGAGCCACTATCGGATTATGAAGTTATTGATGACTACTCAAGTGATGCCAATGATAAGGTGAATACTATACGGAAGGATTGGTGTGAACAGATAAAAACCGAAGGCGAGATATTTTGGGCTTCTTGTAACCCCTTTGACGAAGATTGTAACGGAGGAAGTAGCATGGCTAGAGTTGGGGATGACGATATTTTATGGACCTGGACCTCAACAAAAGACAATGAAAGAAGCGATTTGCCTTGGTTAGACAAGTTAGGATTTGATGATTGGGTCAAGATAAAGTACGGAAAATTGGACGCTTCCACTAAAGAAAAGATTTGGAAGGGTTGCATGAGTAAAGAAGACCCAAACGAAGAAGAAGTTCCTAGCGACACTAGTGACGAGATAAAAGATTATTACAAGGCTAAATGGGGAGAAGAAAAAGACCGTTGTAAGCATGAACTTGTCGAGGATTTTCTGTATGACGAGTGGTTTAAGGGTACGGAATCCGATGACGATGATATATAAGGGATCATGGATTACCTTGAATTACAAGGACATGACGGGTTCACGGACCCAGACGATGAAGTGTACGAGCAGCGAAGATGAAAACTTCTTGGTATTCCCTACAAGAGACCCCCACCTATTATAGCTGAAAAGTTTGAAGTAAAAAATATCACTTGGGGTCGGATGAACAATTTTCCAAGGTTCGTAAAATTGAAAGGAAGGAGTTTCTTCGCACCGCTCTTAACGTCGCATGGGTCAGACATAATTTGATGAGGGAGATGGACGAAGTTGGTCAAGTCCGAAGGCTCCCTAAATCCCCATGGCTTTGAGTCTAACTTAAAGACTCGTTAATAAATAAAAGTGCTCTTTCGGGAGACAATCCGAATTATCCCTTTCCTTTTTCAGTTATATATTGATTTTTATTGTTGGGTTTTGTGTTTTTAACATTTTTGCAGGAATTGGAGTTAAATGATCGGCCTTTAACAGGAAGATGGATTATGTCCCGATTAGCAAGTTACGGCATAACTTTACCAATGGTTACGCTGTAACCATCATACAGTGGTAGTACACTCCAGGTTTCAACCAGTTACGGCGTAACTTCCGTCCCTTATTACGCCGTAACAGTCTTCTGTAGACGATTTCCAGGTTCAAACCAGTTACGGCATAACTCATTCTTCTGGTTACGCCGTAATTCATCCTAAAGTTCAATTTTAATTTTTAATATTAGCACAATAACCTTGTATTAGTTCTAAATGAAATTTGTGGGTATGTTCGTTGTAAGCCCTCACGAGACTACACTCGTCCACTTGGGACACGAAGTGGTTTAAAAGGCTTGTTGCATATGCTAAATGCAACCGTGATTCCTACGAAAGTGAGTAGGTCTAGGTTTTTTTTTTTTTTTTTTTTTTTTTTTTTTTTTTTTTTTTTGGGAATTATGCTTGTTTGTATGTTGTGATTTCAGGGATTGAAGTTTGCTCATGGATTCTTAACAAAGGCACGATTTTCTTCGTGGGCTTTCTCTCTTTTTAGGAGCAAATTTCAGGGAAGTTCTCGCTCCAATTTTACTTTCTCTTCACCTTTATTTAATGTTTAGTACAAAAAGGACTTTGCACATCTCTAGTGGGGGACGGGAGTAGAATTATTACTTGAACTTATTTGCCCTCATTATTCTAGTTTATTTTGAAAAATTATGCCGTTTTTAAAATTTTGACATGTTTTTTTAACCTAACTAGAATAGACCTTAGCCAGGCACACTATAACCTTTGATATTTTATGGTAAGATTAGCCTTATCCGTTTCCACTTATTTACCCAAATCCACCAAATTATGAGTGTGCCGATAGCTTGTAAACTTTAGAGCTTGGCCTTTGCATCATTTCGAGACCATAAATGAGGTATGTCGAGTTAGCTTGATATATACGGAATAATCAATTTGAGAAGGCAACATTTTAGGAATATCACCCAAATAGCCTATATATATGTGTTTATCGATTAGTCACCTCGACGGCTCGACTATTCGATCCCCATGTTAAACCCTTTTGTTGCACTACCTTTAGTGCAAGATACCCTAGATACACCCTTCAGAGCCATTCTTTTCATTCCATACCCTTATTATGTTTGTATCGTTACACCCATTCGCCTTAGCCTACCGTGTAGTCTTAATTTATGGTCGGGAAGTCACTGTTTTCCCAAGTTCGAGGTTTGAGTACAGAGGTTCAGAAATCACGTTTTCATCAAAGACTTACATCTGAAGATCATTAAAGATCCCACATGTTCTCCATATATGTTCATTTCAACTAGGGGAATGTTTATCCTTTTATTTGTAATAGTTATGAAAAAAATATTGTTTATTAGTTAAAAAAGTGCAATGTATAAGCACTATGTTATAAGCTTAGTAGAGATTAGCATCGAGGAGGCCACCTTGGTCACATTTGAAGATTTGAGTTGGTGACGTTATTACACCAACAGTTTGAAGAACAGGTGATGTATCCATCATGACGGCCTCTAATGGCACATTTACTTGATACATCATGATCCGGTTTACGGTGGGCGGTGACAACCTGGTTATAGGTTAAGACTATTTGTTTTGTTATTTTTTATTTTACACCATTTATTTCCCATGTCTTATCCTACCCTTTAGTCATGAAGCGTGTCTAGGTGATGAAGCGAGCAATCTTTGGTGTCTTGGCCATGGATTTGGTCATGTATCATTGATTTTGTCCACTTTGTCGTGATACGTTGGTAATGACATTTCACCCTTAACCTCATATTGTGTCCACCCATATTGCCTTCAAAGATTGTTTAGTCCTTAACTCTAGTGGTGGAGATTTGTGTAACCGTCAAGCTTATGATAGAATACATGCTATGATTGTGCTTTGAGTGATCACCCCGAAATTGACACTTAGATTAGAAGAGAGAATATGAGTGTTTGTTCCCATTTCGTGAGGTGTTCGGCTTTGATTTATTCTAGCATAAGGAATTTTTAAACTCATATCTTCCAGGTATTTGCGGGATATGTTTTTAGAAATATTCTAATAAGGTCTACTTGAGGGCAAGTAGAGTTCAAATGGGGGGATATTTGATAACATCAAATAATCCTGACTTTTAAGTGTCAATTTCCCCGATTATGCTCATATTTTATGTCATTTATATGGACATATACTCTTATTCCTTTATATTTCGTTTCCAGATAAAATATGAGCATTGGAGCTTAGAGACGCGGATTTGGAGATTTTCTTAACGGATTTACCTTTGTATGCTATCTTTGAAGAAGTTACGGCGTAACTCATATTCTCAATTACACCGTAGCTGGGACTTCGTTATAGAGACCAACTCAACTGCAGTTACGGCGTAAATCTGAACTTAAGTAACCATCTAGGTCATGAAGAATTTCGCGCCTCCGTCAACTACGCCTTAACCTCCTCACATGCATTACGACGTAACTCTCTACAAAATTACGGCGGAGCTACAATTACGGCGTAACTATTCCTTAAGTTACGCCGTAATAACCACTACGAGCTTTCTGTTTAGAAGATAATTAAGTTACGGCGTAACTCTCAACTTAGGTTACGCCGTAACTATGATCGGGCCTATAAATACAAATCCTAAAATATGCATTTTACATCATGCACTCACAACACAAAGTCGGAGAACGTGAAGAGGGTTCCAAGGGCAGATCATACGAAGCATACGGAGCCATCTCCAAGGGAGGAATTACACCATATCGATAAGCTTTAGCGATTACTACTACTTTACACTTTAATTCATGTCTTTAATCATGTTAAACATTGAAGTTATTGTGTTAATATGATCGGCTAAACACCTTTGGTGCTAGCCTAGTTATGATTCCTTAATTGTATTTTGTATGTTTTAATGCTTCTATAATTGTTTCTAGTGTATGCATGCATATTTCGATGGTAGTTACCCTAGTTTCGGTAGTTTGAATTGCGGTCGTATCTAGTTGCGTAGGAGAATTGACCAACTGACCCTAAGTAACTAGGTAGAGAGGCTTGGTAAGAATTGACCAAAAGACTATCAAATTACTCTTGTGTGAATTGACCAAAGGATCACCGTTCGGAAGGATGAACTTAAGAAGTTAAGGATGTGTGTCTAAGATGCTAGCGCCCGGGCACACATTGTTTCGAATCTTGCATGTAGGGTACTTAATGACTTGGTTTAGGTTGCTTGAGACCCTCGACTCTCCAAAGGGTAGGCCTTTGACGTCTGGTAGGAACTTTGTTGATAGGTTATGACGAATTGACCAAATGTTGTCATAATGAATTAAACCCCCACTTGAATCAATATGAAATAATTAGAAAACATAGACATTACATGATAGGATGAATAATTAGATTAGCACACTTTCTCTCTATTGTTCACAACCTTAATTTACTTTTAACAATTTATTTCTTGTCTTTAGTTTAATTAATCATTTCAATCTTAAAACCTTTTAAAACCGTGACACTTAGACTTAATAGGATCCTCATCTACATAGCTCTTGGGGACGACCTCGGCTTTACCACTTTCTATACTATGCAAGACTGGGTTCACTGCTCGTTAGTGCAATAGGTAGACCTTAGGTAGACGAGACTTAGAAATATTAAATCGTGGTCGGAAAACCTGCATCAGTAAGTAAGGGTGGTGAATGATGTTTGGTATTTTGCGCATGGGGTTATGGTACAGAAAAGTTACTAAAGTTTCCCAAAAATTTGTCCTAAGTTACTATAGTTTCATTTTATTCACTTAGGTTACTGAACTTTCGGGAGCATAATCTTTGGTAAATTCAGTGTTAGTTCGAGTAACCTGAACGTATATTTTTTGATAAGTTCAATAACCTGAGTGAACAGATTGTCAAAGTTTAGTAACCTGAATGTATACTTTTATAAGTTCAGTAACCTGAGTGAACAAAGTTTCAAAGTTCAGTAACTTGGATGAACAAAATGAAACTATAGTAACTTAGGACAAATTTTGGGGAAACTTTAGTAACTTTTCTGTACCATAACCCTTTGTGCATGCATGCATGGAAACTGATATAAGTAATAAAACAATGTGCAGCCAATGAGTTTAAATTCATACGATCACTAAAACTGTTTATGAGAATGATAATGCACTTGCTTAGTGTAGACTAAACCTTAGTCTAGTGTGGTAGTTCATGACGTAAAACGTCTAACTATAGTTCTCGTTATGTGTGGGATATCTTAACAGCTATAAGTAAAGTTTAATATTTACTTGTTTTGAATAAAACGTTCTAGTTTATGGATAAATATTGACCTGAAATTGTTGGTTGTCACATATATCTTCCACAAAAGAAATAAATTGCATACCTGATGAGCTATTTAGTAAAATTATGTTAAACTCAAATGGAAGTAATAATTTATGTTCCACGAAAGCAATAAATTGCATACCTGGACAAATTTGTTTAGTTTAGATGACCAATCTTTAATCATCAATGTGAGGCAAGTTGCATATTGGAAAACAATAGAACCTCAATAGTATGTATTCAGGAACTCCCATATCTATGGTAGCGTGGTTTGGTAAAGCGTTCGTCAGCTTCATATAAGGAAATAGCATTCCTCATTGAGAAAAAACGTAGATGTTTCAATTTTCGATCAAGCAACTTCCTCGCTAACTGTTAATTAAACACATAATTAACTACGTAGTTATCATTTTGATCAAAACTTTTGGCGAGGACATGTTTTCACCAAAAGTTTTACGAGAAAAATTAGATGGAAATGAATTAAGTAAATGAAGAAGTGAAAATCTATATAAACAAGTCAACATTTTTTATAAGGACATACCTTGGCCAAAAAAATTGATCAAATTTTATTCCCTTTTGCGTCAAAGTGAAAGACTAAAAGTCACGTTTTTTTTGTCCTTTAGCGACTTTTGACAGACATATCGACCGTCCCACTTTTTCTTGTAGTGTCTTCCCAAGTGTACTAACAAGTTTTAAAACTCTATGTGACACATGATTGTTAAACTTAAACACATTTACGAACAGTATAAGCGGGAATAGATCAATCATCAAGACAACTTTTCATCACTCAAACCAACCGTCAAGTACAATTAACTAAAACCTTAAATCAAACGTGCCCAAGTAACAAAAAAAACTAAAACAAAAGACGTACGGACATTATATAAATTATCCTGGAGATATTTTTATCAAGAATCGTCACAAGAACATTCGCCGTTCTGAAAATGATGAACCTTATAAGAATCCGTAACAGTAATCTTCCTCTCAGTAATCTCAGAAATAAACTTCATAGCATCATGACAATCTGCGCATACCCGCAAATTCTTGAATACACTAATAGGAGTCTTTTTCTTAGTATTTATGATCCCATAAGCAACTGCTAATCGCTCACTATGACTTGTCAAAATACGCTGCTTCTTCTCGTCGACATTAGGAACATACCCTAAGACCTTCATTTTCTCCAATAAATTCTGCAACTCTTTTGATATTAAATCACTTTGATCATGTGAATAATTTCCATTATAAAAGTACTCGGTTTTATTATGCAATGTAATCGTGCTGAAACCTTGAATCTTCTTTAACCCTTTACTTTGGGTATCACTAGAACTATGTTTTTGAAGCGAATGAGTAGCATGATACTGTTGTTGATCATTATGGCTCTGATTAGGGTTTGAAAGGGTTTTGATATTGGTGTTGCGATTGAAAATGGAATGAGAAGAGTGTAAAGAAGTTACTTTGAACGTAGCTCTGCGAATAGCGATTAGAGAAGCCATTGTTGTTGGGTTTATGGTTAGTTGTAAACCCTAACGCCAAAAAGTTTTAAGACAAGGTTATGAATGTTGAGGCGATATGATATATATAGTAAGTACATTTATAATTATGGTGTGTTTTTATTTTATGAATATGTAGCATAAAAAGAAATGATATGTAACAATCTTGAGCTCCCCAAGAATACGTACGTTTTAATAGTTGCCTAACCTTAAGCAACTAAATCCATTTGATTTATGCAGAATATATTGTTTAAAGTTTTAAAATAAAGGACAAATTTTTTGGGCGTACGCAATGAGATATTATTTGTCCATTTGATTTATGCAGAATATATTGTTTAAGCAACTAAATCCATTTGATTTATGCAGAATATTTTTAAAACCAAATTTACCACTCTATAAATACCAACTCCTCCTCAAACACAATTCATCACTCACCATTTCTCATCTATATTCAATCAACCATTCTAACGAAATACCCACGAAACACAATTTTTAATATGTCGTCATTCGAGCATTTATTCGGTTCTTCTTCGTCTTCCGACGAGGAAGAAGTTTTTAGTGAGTTTGCGGAGTTTGCGGATTTTGCTTGGAAGGTTTACAAAGCACAAAGCATCACAGCCAAAAACCCGACGAAGGTACATACGTAGGGATCATGAGGGTGCTCATAATCGTTTAGTGGCGGCATACTTCTCTGAAAACCCGCAGTTCGACGCAAGAACATTCTCTCGGCGGTTCCGTATGAGCCGAGAGCTATTCACAGAAATTGTTCGAGAGATAACCGATCACTCTACTTATTTTTGACAAACTCTTGATGCTAGAGGCGTACCTAGTATTAGCCCATTGGTCAAGTGTACCGCTGCCATTCGTCAATTGGGATACGCGGCCGTTCCTGATTCTCTTGACGAGAGTCTGGCACTTGGTGCATCCACAGCCCGTGAATGTCTTCGTAAGTTTTGCGAGGTTATCATGGAGTTATATGGTCGTGAGTATTTGCGAAGGCCCACGTATTCTGACCTTGAAAGAATATATGCTCATCACGAGCATAAGCATGGCTTTCCTGAGATGATGGGAAGCATTGATTGTACAAGTTGGGAGTGGGAGAATTGCCCGAATAGTGAGAGAGCTCAACATTGTAGGGGTGATCACGGGCCACATCCATTCATTTTGTTGGAAGCGGTCGCTTCCCAAGATTTATGGATTTGGCATGCGTTCTTTGGTATCTCCGGAATGAATAACGACGTAAACGTTTTACGTCGTTCACCTATTTTCAATGATATCAAATCTGGGAGAGCACCAGACTTTGAATTTGAGGCTAACGATGTGGCTTATAAAAGGGGATATTATCTTACTGATGGGATATATCCACAATGGTCCGTTCTTATGAAGTCTATTTCAAATCCTCCCACGGGTGATCGTAAAAGATGTTTGTACAAGAGGAGGCACGAAGCAGCAAGGAAAGATGTGGAACGGGCTTTTGGTGTGTTGAAGAAAAAGTGGAAAATGCTTAAAGTTCCTGCTCGAGGGTTTTTCAGAAATGATATCCAAGATAATATGTATACATGTATCATATTACATAATATGATCATCCGAAACAAGAAGCGGGCGATATGTCCTACATGGTTTGAAGATGAGGGACACCAAGATCATGATCCCTTAAGAACGCATGCAGAATCAATGGTGGTTACTCAGGAGCTAATGGACTCATCAACTCATCAAAACTTAAAATCTGATTTGTTCGAACACATTTGGAGAAATCGTCGACATCATGTCGAAGCAGTGAATCAAGTCGATAGTGACGATGACGAAGACGATGAAGAGTTTTTGTAATGTTTTAACGTTATTTGAATTTCGTATTGTAATGTTTTTTTTTTTTTTTTTAATTCGTAGTGTAATGTTTTTTTTTTAATTTCGTAATGTAATGTTTTTTTTTTTAATTTCGTAATGTAATGTTTTTTTTAATTTGAATGAAATTTAAATTTAATGTTAAAAATGTTTGAATAAAAAAAAATCCTTGGGTCGTCGACTGGGACATCCGGGTTGTCCCAGGTCGCTGGAGAAAGAAAGCTGACGTGGCGCAGGTTGACCCAGGTTGTCCCAGGTCACGACTGGGACTAGCCTAAATAAAAATAGTCATGAGTTGGTGGGTTAGAGTAATTAATCTGGTTACTGGTAACCCATGGCATTAGCATTAGTTTGACATATATGCTTCGTGTCGTAAATTAGTAAATTGGGTTATAAAACCCCTTGGGCACAAAGTGTTGGGATTTTAGAACAAGTTAACCAATTAACCTCTACGAGTACGCAGCGGATAAGGATCTAGTATTTGCAATTAGGTTAACCACGTAATTAATAAACAATTAATTAATACAATAATTAATTAATAAAAGGGATAAAAGAAACCCTAACCTTTCGTAGCTATTTGAACGCAAGTGAAACGAATAATAAAACCAATACGAAATTAAGCATCTAAAATAGATGCCTCTATGAATATCACACACAAACACTTAATCCCGAATACGTCCAATAAAGCTAGTCGTGAACGTTTACCCAAACAACCTTTGAACACTTGAAGTCTTGAACTATACGAACCAAAACAAACTAACCTCCAGTATCTTTTACTAGTTCAACTAGGAACATAAAAATACAAGTACCCAATAAAATCAGTACACCTTGGATTAATGAATTAATGCAAGTATGAATTTATTAATTGCAAGGTTAGATATAGTAGACATATGTTAATAAACGAAAAGTCACTATACACCCACCAATCATATAGATTGAGTGGTCACGGTAACATAGTATAATGACAATTTCATGTCATGTAGTTTGATCGATTATATGCTGAATAATAGAATATTTTCGTTAAGGAATAGGGTGCTAGGAGTGGGGTATATATACCCTCCAAAACCTAGTAACCTTGGGCTCCAAACTTGAGCTCCAAGTTAAACCCTTTCCTAATTCTAATATAATTCCTTCTAGCCCACACACATAATCCCAATGCCCCATACTTGTGACTGGCAATGGGCTAAGCAAAATAGTAATCGGGTCTAGATGCAACGGATCAAAGTACGGGTCAAATATAGTTCAAGTAGTAAACGTAACATAACGTACTCTCATGTTTAACGTGTGTGCCCCCATAGGCTCACACACTTCTAGTCGTTTACGTGTGTTTTAACTTTTATAAACCAACAGCTCCCACTTGGGAGTTGGTGTGTCGAATGGCACACAAAACTAACGACGGAAACGCCTAACAAACGCTCTCACTCGCTTTTTAACTAAAAGTGTCTGAGAGAATAGTTTCGTAAAAGTTTCTCAGTAGCATGGTCATTCAATGTCTTGCTCTAATCATCCTTTGTTATAAATACCGTTAAACCATGGATTATGGATCTTAAATCATTCCATATAGTTTAACCATTTAGAATCTCGTTATAGATTTTAATTCAGATATACCAAATGTAATCAAAAATCATCTTGTATTACCCTTTGGGTCCGGCCAGACAGTTATCTGATTAAATCTGGAGAGGCGCTATGATATCTTTCTGCACATATCAAGTGGAGTAACAAATCCTTTATTGACTACAAGTGTTGTGGATGGTGCTTCACATCACTCCGAAATATAGCTTTTATAACTACCTTGTTCAGATAGCGTTTTGCGTATACTTACAAAAAATGATATCCACACATAACAGAACTTGCTTGTATCTCAAGTCTAAGGATGAAGATAACAAACCATTTTTAATATTTTACTTATGACAATGATCCAAAAGTAAATGTTTGAAAGTTGGGGAATCCAATATGCATCTCTAGTGAATACATATGAGTTTGGTGGGATCAATTCGAATTCTCTTTAGAATTATAACCAATACTCACATTTGTCTTATCATAACAATATTCCCATATTGTTAACCGACAATGGACATATTTAGAATAGTAAAATTATTCAAGGATTAAACATGCAAATATAGGATAACAATTATTATATGAATGAATAACAAATACCAAGTATCTTTATTCATCATAAAGTAAAAATTGTCTATCAATCCCAATTATCCAAATACTAAAACAGATATGCATGAAACTCATTTAGTAAGTTGAACCCTAATGTTTCCAACATTCTCAACCTTTCTTTAAAAGAAAAACTAAATAGTCATCTGAGTAAACTTTCCGAATACTTGTTTCAAATTTCACATGTAGTGAGTGATTTGAAATATAAGCTGAGTGTCTTATCTCATATGCTCATACTATTGTAAGAATTATAGTATGGAGATGTCGTCTTACCTTGCATGAGGTATTAGAAATCAACGACATACTGACTGTCATATTTACAGTTTCTAAAAGTGTAAAGTATTCTCATTCATTGATGCGTAATGCAACAATGCTCTATGTTGAGCATAGCTAGTTAGCAGATTTATCATAAAAGATAAAATTCTACTACAACTAGTATAAATAATCCTCTAGCATCATTTGTACTTATACAACATTATGCTTTAAAATTCGTAAACATTTATAAAACAATAATCTAAACTCTCTCAATTAGATATTGTTGTTGTCAGCTCATTTTGTTCTTATACAAAAGTAACAACTAGTCTTATACACAATATAATATATACATGATAAACCCTTAGTTTAAAAACACAAGGTTTCCATCCATGTAAATTATTCCAAGTGAAGTATATCATTGAAGACTTGCTTGAATAATATATTGCATTTGTGTTAGACTTTATTTTCCTCATTTGTTTATTCCAGATAAACATTTATTCCAAGGTTGTTTGTTTTATTCCCTAAATTCAAATGAAGTTTCATTCCAAGCTTAAGGATCAATATCTAGCTTAAATAGAATGATATATTCATCATGTAAATTTTAAGGAAAAACACAATGCTCCCATTCAATGTCAGATGTACTCAAGAGATATCTTAATTCAATCAGAATCATATTGTAATTAAATTCAAGATCTCAGCTCTTAGATGCATGATCCAATCCAAAAACATGGATTGCATAAATTTGTATACTACATAAAGATTATATAGATTCATAACCCTTTTGATTACACACCGTCCTCGCAAAAGGTAATCATAAAAAAAGAGCTATAAAATCTAATTGTCATATTCAACATACAAATCACATGTATGACAATTAAATATCTTTATATAATTAATGCATTTATTATATAAGAAAATTTAATCACAGTCAATTGCTTAAGTATGATTAAAAACTTCTTATTAAATCCCAAACATTAATATGTATACAATTTTGTCCTTGTGAGTCTTTCTTCAAAAGAAACTCATTCCAACCTTATAGGTTAACTGTTAGGCGAAATAACAATCAAGCTCAAAAACTCGATTTGCCTTTTAAGGACTGCATCTTATCATTCATTATTCTAAAACATTTATCAGATTCAAGATGTGACAATATATTTTAGTAGTTAGCTGATTTACAATAATCTTCTAACTTATATCCCTCAGCATTGATATAAAATATCAATCTAGTGATGAGGCATCCTTTCAGATTTATGAATGAGAGTAATCATTATACTTCGGTCAACATTTTCATGTTTAACCTTAGTATGACATTAATAAGTGCATTTTAGAAGGTTAAGTATTTTGTTCTCAAAAACTTTGAGATATGTATATACTCCCACTTACTTTTGTAAGTAGAGACAATTTTCTAAATACTAAGTATTTAAGTAACAATAAATTGTTCTTAATTGGGAACCACAAAATATATTTTAAGTTCTCATCTCAAGATTTGTTAATAAAATGCTTCATAAGATTTTAACAAATTCAGAACTTAAATCAAGACATAATGGAATTCCTTCCAACAACTCAAATTAGGGTTTATAGAAAAACTCTAATTTAGTATCACTCTTTAACCAAAAATTCTAGCAATCGTTTTGTGTTTCGTCAAGCTAGGAAGAACACCAAAACTACAATCTTCAAGCTAGGAAGTGTAGATAAATCAAAAATCCAAAAGGATTTAGGATTCAATTGGTTTGAGTGGAAAACCTAAAATCCCTAATGAATTAGGGTGTTCAGTTATGTTTGTCTTGAATACCTTCTAGGTTTGAACTATATTGAGTGTATCCATGACACACGCAATTTCTAACCTTGATATGTTTTGAAGGTAGAGCAATTAAAGCTATCAGGAACCAAACTTTATGAATAAGGTTTGATCCAACACATTAGACATACCATAATGAAGTGGTATCCTATGAGTTATTAAAATTGTGAAACTATATCAGATTCTATAGATAACTTAATTCTCTTTGGACTAAATACTTGTCAATTGGGTCGAGCCAAATTGCATATAAAGTATTTACGAACCAAGTACATGCAATAATGTATATTCATTGAACAATACAAGAAACTTATGTTCATATGTTCACAAGAAGACAGAATTGTTCAAGGATTATATGTTCATGTGTTAACAAGAAAACAGAACATTTCAATAATACATTATCAATCTTTGAATAATTCAAAGCCTCATGTTTATGTGTTAACTAGAAGACATAACACTTTTACTATATATACTTTATGCTATAAGTCATTGACTAATTCAAGAACTTTATAATTATGTCTTAACATGTAAGCATAATTATACTAACAAAAGTAATCATGAACGCAAACTATTGAGTTCTATAGTAATTTCAAGTTAATTTTATACTTCAGAATTATGATTATATAACCATAATTATGTTGACTAATAACATGTAGTCAAATGTTGAAGTATCTATACCTAATATCATGACATTTGAATGTAGTAGGGTAACAAACATCTAGCGTATTAAAGTCCTAGTATAAACATTATTAGAATGTAGTAGGGCAATAAACATCTCATGTGTTTAAGTCCTTGTAAAATTCTTATTTTACATGTAGTAGGGCATTAAACATCTAATGTGTTTAAGTCCTAGTAGAATTATTAGTTTCCTTTACCTTGCGGTCAAGAGATACCAATAATATTATTGTTCCTTGCACACACTTTGGGATTTCTCCCACTTGTGTAAGGTACAACATCATATTATGAAAACAAACAACACGTGATTGATTGTTCAACCAATATGATAATGTCATAGATATCATAAGTAGTTTTAGAACCATAACCTGTAATAAGGAATTGTGGATTATTATTTTATAGATAACGTTTCAGGAAGCGACAGCAGGAAGGCAACGTGTTATCTTATAAATAAAATGCAATTTTTCTTTAAGCAATGGTTGTTCATATTCGGAAAGTAATGGATTATTTCAAAGCTAGTTTGAAATGATATGGGTGACTAACAGGAAATAAATCCCTTAGCTCCCACTGAAATTGACAACATTACATGAATGATATTTCAGTAATAAAATGCAACTGCTCCCACTGGATTTGTCAACATTGTAAGTGTTACATTTCCAGTAGAAAGCATATAGAAGTTTTATATACTTTCATATTCTCTTCAAATGCCTACGAGTATCATGTACTTAGGTATTGAGCAGAGTATATGAAGTTCTACTTCTGTAGACAATGGACTAGCCATTCTTTTATTCAATTAACTTGAATCTTTAGCATGCAATTCCTCCTTTATCGTCTACATAGCCCCAAGGGTAATTAGCACTGTAGGAATAATAAGAGTCCAAGAAGATTACCTAGCAAATATGCTAGTAATTTCTTTACTCTTTGCGGTTTAAACTCATACATCGTGACAAGTGCAGGATGTTATTTATTTTGGTAGCTCTAAACACAATGTTTCCAATTACACAAAATATTCTATCTTTCAATTAACTCTAGACCACAAAAGGTTAATGAAAGATCATTAATGAGTTTACCAATTAGTAATCCTATCTTAGTTTCTCAACTAAGGAGAAAAGATAGGTATAAGTCTCACTCTTCTTACTAGGAAAAGAGACTAAGTTTGTCTTTCAAAGAAAAACAAATTTTGTTTACGAATTATGTTGCAATAACACAATTAATCAGAACATAAAAAGTTCAAATCTAGTATATTCGATAATTACATTCTTAAAAGAATTAACTACCCAATTAATTACTAATTAAGACTAAGATCCATCTTGCAACCCCACTTAATTACCATAGGTCTGACCAGTGTGTAAAAAAATAGGACAAGAGGTAAGCGACGAGCGTTAATTGCAAAATGCAACTCTTAGATTTATGAGACTGTTTAAGGCATTAGTATCAAGTAATAATGTCAAAAGCATGTTTAGTTCTCATCTTATGCCTCGGGTCCGAGGTCTGACCAGGTTAACTCGATATAAGTCGACCAAGTATGAACGTGTAAAAATAACCAGAGGTCTGACCAGTGAGAAATAATTACCATGGGTTGGAAAGGCCCTTAGGTCTGACCAGAGAAGTCAATCCAAGTGCACGTGTCCATAGTTGGATGGCATAGACTTAAAATTAAAAATAGGTATGCACACATAAATGTGGTAAAAGTCGTGTACAAAGAAGCATGCAAAACAACTTTGTAACACTAATTTTAAAAACTTTTTGGTAATGACACTGTAGTGATCATCATGGTTCACGGTAGCTCCAATCGAACGCACAGGGAGGCAGAGGACCAGGTAAGCGTTGAAGCATAACCTTAGACATCCTTTCACTGAGACTGTGCTCACTTCTTTAACCCCATTTTGAGTTTGTTCTAGTGGGTGAGCCGTACACCCAAGTCTCCATAGCGTCTAGTTTTTAAATTCTTGAAAACGTGTTTCATATATTAGGTTACTTTATTTTACAAAAACAATTTTCCACGAATCAAATAGCAGGTCACAATGAGCATGGTATTTAGGCGTGTAAATAAAGACCAATATTAATGTTATGGTTACGATATGTATTATTACATACTGCATACAATTAGGTGTCAAGGAAAGTAATCATGCACATATAGGAATCACAAACATATAAGCATAAACATTAATATAAAACCCAAACGGAGAACCATAAGACCGTCACTAGGATATAATACCTAGATCGCCCCATACATCGCAAAAGCAATTGAGTGGGTCTTGTGGTCGGAAAACACATAAAATAGCATGGCAATCTCAATTATCAAGTAATAACGCAATTTTATGTATTTATAAACCAATATGTAATTCCAATTATCATAATAATTCTAATTAACAATTAATAAATTCAAATTAAATTTTAATTCTAATCAACAAGTAATTTTAATTAACATGTAATTCTAATTAACAATTTAATTTCAATTAACAAAGTAATTTAATTAACATGTAAATTAAATTCTAATTAACAAATTAATTCTAATTATCAATATAATTTTAATTTGTATGTGACTAGTTATAATTTATTAAAAATTGACAAGTATTACATGTAATTGCCAAAATTAAAATAAAACAAATAACTAAATTAGGTTTCAAGCAGCCTTTAAACGTGTTTATTAATAAGAAACGTGTAACCCATAATCGCAAAAATGACTTGACTCGTGATGCCACTGTTGGGATTTTAGAACAAGTTAACCAATTAACCTCTACGAGTACGCAGCGGATAAAGATCTAGAATTTGCAATTATGTTAACCACGTAATTAATAAACAATTAATTAATACAATAATTAATTAATAAAAGAGATAAAAGAAACCCTAACCTTTCGTGGCTATTTGAACGCAAGTGAAACGGACAATAAAACCAATACGAAATTAAGCATCTAAAATAGATGCCTCTATAAGTATCACACACAAACACTTAATCACGAATACACCCGATAAAGCTAGTCGTGAACGTTTACCCAAACAACCTTTGAACACTTGAAGTCTTGAACTATACAAACCAAAACAAACTAACCTCCAGTATCTTTTACTAGTTCAACTAGGAACATAAAAATACAAGTACCCAATAAAATCAGTACACCTTGGATTAATGAATTAATGCAAGTATGAATTTATTAATTGCAAGGTTAGATATAGTAGACATATGTTAATAAACGAAAAGTCACTATACACCCACCAATCATATAGATTGAGTGGTCACGGTAACATAGTATAATGACAATTTCATGTCATGTAGTTTGATCGATTATATGCTGAATAATAGAATATTTTCGTTAAGGAATAGGGTGCTAGGAGTGGGGGTATATATACCCTCCAAAACCTAGTAACTTTGGGCTCTAAACTTGAGCTCCAAGTTAAACCCTTTCCTAATTCTAATATAATTCCTTCTAGCCCACACACATAATCCCAATGCCCCATACTTGTGACTGGCAATGGGCTAAGCAAAATAGTAATCGGGTCTAGATGCAACGGATCAAAGTACGGGTCAAATATAGTTCAAGTAGTAAACGTAACATAACGTCCTCTCATGTTTAACGTGTGTGCCCCCATAGGCTCACACACTTCTAGTCGTTTACGTGTGTTTTAACTCCCACAAACCAACACAAAGTCTTCTTGGGGACTACGAAAACATCTTGGAGGCTACGCATACATTGCTATAAGTGGCAAAACCATATTTCTACCTATTGAGTTCCTACATAACACAAGTATATATCGAATAAAAACGTACATAAAGTATTCCCACATAATTATTACTATTACCGACTTCTCTTTCTTATTTTTTTTCGAAAGTGAGTTTTACCCTTAACTAATTAATTAATGTCTTCTTTAATGTTTGTAATATTAATTTTAATCAAGAATAATATGGTAAATTTGATCAAATTTTCCTATCTATCTATACTACTATATAAAAAGTTTAAGACTTTTCAAATGAGGAAGTCTTAAAATTTGTAAGACAAAAAAACATTACTTTAAAGGGAACTTCAATAGCTTGTTACACACATATATAAAAGTAACATCTAAAAAATTAATTGTCTTAAATTCATAAACTTGTAACATCTAAAAAATTAATTATGTTTAACCATCTTCTATAAATCTAACACATCAAACAACTTACTCAAAAAACATTAAAAAAAAACACACTTTCATATCACATTTCGGTTCTGTTTTGGTTTTAGCCAAAACCGACTCAAACCAAACCGTGCACACATCTATAAAAAATCATTATCACGAAAAACATGTAATCGAAATATATTGTTTACCAAAAATTTAGTTACAGGGTACCCGCCGCCGCAACGCGCGAGTACCCTTCTAGTTTTTAATAGTGGACAATTTAATTAAGACATCCTAGAAAAACGGAACAATAAATTTGAAACAGAAAAGAGTAATAAGCTATTATGCACCATCATCTTAGAAACTGAAAATTATCATACAGACTATAGGCTATATAGCTTGAAACATATCCTACTTTGATAAGTAACTCTTCTACTACTTAGAAACTAAAACATATCATACATACTATAGGCTTTGAAATATTGATGGTTTATCATCAAAGTTGAATCATTGGCATTGCTAGTTTGAAGCACACTATGAGCAGTGACACATTGTTGGAAATGTATATATTTACAAACATGTGAATGTCCGGATTCGAACTCGTGACCACGGGATTGCACACATTAGCGAATGAGAATTAAAGTTAATAATTAATGTTTATGTTTACGATTAATTATTACACATTAAGTCCGGTTAACGATCGTTAAGTATTTAACGGAAAAATGACTAACGACCGTTAAATGGAAAAGAGAAGGACTAGAAATGGAAAACTTGGAAAAATTATGGGTTGGGCTTTGGGCTTTCCATCATGGCCGGCCATAGGGCTTTACAAAGCCTAAATCCCCTAACTTGTTCCCTAAGTTTACCTACTAGTATATAAGGAGGGCTAGGTTCTAGGGTTTCATACACTTGTGCATTGAATTAACCCTAGATCTCTCCTCTCCTCTCTCTAGTCCATTATTCGGCCGAACACCCCAAGTAAGGGAGTTTGGTTTCGTTTTTCTTAAACGAGGACTTGTGTTAGATCTAGCAATCGCTTGATTCGTTTGGTTAATTCGTGTGTACAAGAACGTGGTTGTAAGACATTATTCTTACACCAATAAGTACTTCTTTGGTTTGCTTTGCTCGAGGGTTGTTTTGCTTTGCTCGAGGGATTTGATATTCGCAAGAGGTACGTTACGCATACTTTCAGTTAATTAATTTATTTGTTATGATCTTAAGTCTTCCGCTGTGTACTCTTGATGTCTTTATGTTTTATTGTATTTTATATATCATAAACTCAACAGTAGTTTCAGAGCCAGGTTTAACAAGTAATTAATTACTGAAACACATAATTAAAATAAACATGAATGTGTTATTTTTTGTATGCTTAGATCTAGGGTTTGCAAAACCTAAACCCTAATTTTGAAGGGGGGGGGGCGTTTTATTTGGTGCCCTAATTAGGGTTTTGTAAACTATTGTTTTAATTGGATTAGTAACCCTAAGATGCATGCAACTTTATGTGTATATGCGTAACTCTGTTTAATTGCATTATTGTTAAGTGTAATTTTATGTCCATGATAATTATCTGCATGTTTTATCATGGATCTGCTTTTATTGTATGTCTTTCATGTTTAAGTGATATACACTAAATTCTGATAGATCTAAAATTGGGGAAAACCTCAATAATTATTATTTAATCAATTATGTGCTATGTGGTATATATTTAGTTTTGACTTACGCAATCGATGAATCGATGCATGTGGTTCACCTTGTACATAGATGAAAACGGGTGGAAGTCTTAATTAAATATATGCATATTGACAGATCTAGAATTGGTTATTAATAAGATTTATCAAAACCGTTTGCATGTGGCTATTTGATATGCATGACTTTTATTTGTTATGCATTCATTGTTTATTTGTTTATTTTTATAAATACTTGCTTGTTTGTGTTTTGTAACAAGGGTATTTTTACAAGAAAAATAAACTGACCTAAACAATGGTGAAACATGTATTTTTAATAATAGTAATCATAATCGTTTAATTGATGATGACTTTGGTACAAATGACTGAACGGCTCACCCGTGAGAATGAACTAATAAAAGGGGTTTAAAGAAGTGCGCACAGTCACACTGAATGGATGTCTAAGGTTGTGCTTTAGCGCGTACCTGGTCCTCTGCCCCCTGTAAGTTCGAGTGGAGCTACTTAGTAAGTCATTAAATGTGCAAGCTCATCTTAAGGGCGAATTAGTGTTGATTCCATGCGCCACTTAGGTGGTAATAATCCGAAACACTAAGTGTTTACACTTATGCAAAAGTACGGTATAATGGATGATAATTAACACTAAATTCCTTGATTGGTGAAACCAATACCTCAATTAAAGTTTGATGATGAAAAACTTAAACATTAAAACAAGATATAAATGTTTTAATAAAACCTATGTTACGAAGATGAATGCATGACATCTTTGTACATATTTGATTTAACATCAAAATCATTACCCTTTAATTTAAGTTATATGCCATCCAACGAAACGGAAACACCTAAGATTATTTTTTATTTGCGTGAGACCGTGACTTAGATCGTAATCAAAGGGTAAAATGTCCACGTGTCGTGAGAACGGGCATGGACGATTTTGCAGTTTCTTAAGTTTGACAACTTAATTGAGTTAGGCAGTGAGAACTGGCAACTCAAGGCATAAGATGGGATAAAACATGTTTACATGGAAATTGAAATTGGCTATATGTAAATCCCATAAATCTAGGAATTGCAATTGATATTGGCAATTGAGCAAAAGCTCTACCATTTTGTATAAGGTTCATTACTAGCAGATCAACTGACGTGATGAAATTATGACAATTTGGATCCTAGTTTTCAATAATAATTAATTGGTTATATGAATATGAACCTTGGGTATTTAATTGTTTATTGAAAAGGAAAATTATCGAAAATACTAAAATTGAATTTTGTAATTCTTTTGAATGTATAAATGCAACATTTAACCGTAAACGAGGTTTAGTCTTTGATCAGTAAATTGATCCATTCTGCTTTCAAACAAATGTTTGATCGAGAATAATTTACCGAAAAGACAAACGAAGTCTCTTTTCCATGGGAGAAGCATGAGACTCAATCCTATTCCTTTTCATGAATGAGAAAGGAATAATAGGAACATTTGAATTGTCTAAATTCTAATGTAACTCATAGCAATGAATTGCACATCTTATTTTCTATAAAGATTTCATTACCTTCAGTTGGTGAATGAATCCTTTTGTAACAAACATGAATGTTGGTTAACTGGAAAACATGTATATGAGTTACTAAATTAGAAGTTAGACTATTTACCGCGAAAAATAGGTAAAAGGCAAACTAGCATATTTTATCTAGTTGTTTTGCTTTAGCCTTTAAAGGTGCTACATACCAGTATGGGGATGGTAGACCTATTAAGGAAGAAATTGCATACCCAATTTTTCAAGTTAATAACATTGATGGATAACACATCATTCACAGAGTAGAATACACCTTTTAGTACCTTAGTAATGATTACGTATGGTTCTTCAAAGGTGTAGGAAAGTAAAAAGCAAGCAAGTTGTTTTCACTGGTTATGCAACACTTACAATGTTGTCAGATTCAGTGGGAGCATTTGTGTTGCATTACTAAATAAGAAGTTGTTTTAATGATTTCTAATTCAGTGGGAGCTACAAGCCTTATTTCCTGTGTAGTAACCCATATTATCTTCAAAGATAATTACTTTCCAATTGTAGGCACTTATGGTTTTCAAGGATTGTCATGTGCGTTTCCTTACTAATCAACATAGTCCTACATCTACTTGTTATATCTATGACACAAATCATATTAATCAAATAAACAAACGTGTATCGTGTTGTTTATCTGCTACATGATGTTGTTCCATGCACAAGTGGGAGAAATCTTTATTGTGTGCAAGGTACAACACATATAAATATGACTCTCTTGACCGCAAGGTAAGAGAGTAACGTTCCAATAGAAATTATACATTTAAATATGTATGATTGCCGTATTAAGAACATGTGTCAAGATGATAACAAAGACTACTTTATTTTAAATATTTATGTTCTTCAATATTTAAGAAACACTTGTAGTTACAATTTATGTTGCGTGAGAACGTGAACTAGATTGTAGCCCAAGGTAAAATATCCACGTGTCGTGAGAACGAGCATGGATGATTTTGCAGTTTCTTACGTTGAACATTTCATGGAATAACATAATTAAATGAAGTAATCTAATACTACTTTGAATTTAAGTATTCGTTGAATGACTTAAATATATGTAGTCAATATTAACTTGAAATATTAATTGAAACCTGAGGTGGTGTTCATAATTACTCTTATTATAAATGTTTATGATTTTGTAAAATCACAAACATGAAGTCTTTTAATACAAGACTTACAATATAAAGTAAGACGTTAACTTGCTATGTTTTAAGACATATGCATGAAGTCAATGAGGTGATCAATGACTTATAACGTATAGTGGGATTATAACTGATATGTCTTTTGACTTGGTCAAAAATACTTGTGTTATAATACATGCAATTGACTTGGTAATTCTATTGTACCATTAAGTTTTACTTTGTTGGTAAATAGATGAGCCAACGAGTAGATGGTTATCTTAAATATTGTTAGATTATCTTACAATATTAATTCTAATGAAATACCATAGTTTTATGGTATGTTCAGTTAGAAGAATCAAAATCTATTGGCATTTTGGATTCAAGATAATTATAGTTTCTTCCAAAAGTTATCAAGGTTAGTAGATTGAGTATAGATTGAATATACTCAATAAGACTCCAACCTAGAAGATTGATAAGACACCATTTGTTTATGGAATGTGATGAATCACATTAAGTCTTATAAATGAAGTTCTGAATTTGTTAAACTACTTGTATAGTGAGTTGTAACAAACTGATGTCAGGAACTATCAATGTGTTTTGTAATATCCCAAAAGAGAACAATGTATTGTTACTCTACTTGCTAAACTATTTAAAGGTAATCTTTAAATTGTTAAAGGCAAGTGGGAGTTTTGTTTAGATCTTGAAAGATTGAATTACAAAAATGCATAATCTTCTAAAATGCACTAGCAAATATCATGATGAGGCTAAACATGAAAATGATAGACCTTAATATGATGGAATTGTCATTCATAGATCCGCAAGGATATCTCAGATATTTAATATGTTGAGGAATATGAGTTACAGGATCATGGTAAGCCTGTTAATCATAATGATAAATTTACCAAATGTTGTATTGTGGTAAATCAACCATACTATGAATGTAGAGATGCTGTCCATAGAGATAATCAACTTTAGATATTTGGTTTATCTTAATGAGTTTCTTCAAAGAATGAAAACCCTAGTGGTTTAAATCTTTGTGTAGGAATCATGCGCATACAAATATTATTATTTGTATATATATAAGGTTCCAATATATAAAATAAAAGGTTTAGAATGTTTGCTTCAAAGTAAGAGTTGATTTTGAATTAAATCCACCTTACATCAACGGGTATGTTGTATATTCTAAATTTTTTTATTATGAGGGTGATCGAAAGTCCTTATGAATGCTCGATAGAATAAAATTAATAATTTAGTTTGTACCTAAATTAAAATTTGTATTCTTAGTAGAGGATCTACGTACGTATATAGGTAAGTACCTAAGAACGTCAAACATGTATAAGTTTCTAATAAACTTAAGTATTTTGAGGAAACGTAATGAATAGCAGGAGCGTTTTCATTAAGGTTTTGTTTCTCAAAACTATAAGTAACAGTTTTAAAGTGTAGTTACTTTGATTCATACTGTTAATATTAGAAATATGAAGATAAATTACATAGATCATTTCTTATAAGTTAGTATCAATTAACGAATTTATACTAATTATAATAATAGTGATCTGTACGTAATTTATGCACATGTTATAAAAGGTATACTAAGGATGTGTTTCTAAATTTGGTGATCCCAAAAGTAAGAAACTTCTTTGAGTAATTCTATTTGGTTTATAGATTTCAACTAATAGAGATACCTGTCGTAGAGATGTAAGTATCATACCAACTAAATGGTGTTATGTTGTAAACCATTTAAATAGTAATACTAATTGTCCGAATGGTACTAGGACATTGAGTATAAGGAGTTGTATAATTTATAGACTCTATAGGAACGCCTAGATACTTACTGTTAAGGTAGTATAATTCCAGATAGTAAAAGTACAAATCGGAGTAGTACTATAAACGATCACGTAAAATCTTCTAATACGTAAAAACATTAAGTTAGAAAGTTCTAGATTTGTTTTGAGGGTGAACGGAAATTGTTAAATTTCTAATGGAAATTTATCAAATCGTTCATCTCATTGTTATGTAACAAGAGAAAACCCTATAATGTTTTGTG
>BPTQ01000006.1:53029056-53058764 GCA_019973895.1 Chrysanthemum seticuspe | reverse complement strand
AGCAACAAACGAGTGAAGAACATCCTCCATCACACTACTAGTCCTAGTTTGAGAACATGGTGGAGTGGGACGAGGGTTATGTGGTGGAGTGCACGATGATGGTAAGTAGTTGGAACTGGGAGATGATGGAAAGTAGTTGGAACTTGGAGCAGGTACCATTGTGTTAGAGTGAGATGTTCCAACAAAAGCTGCATGGCCAGAAGATGATGTTCGGTAGGGAGTCCTGACATCTGGTTCAAGAGTTCTGAGTCTGTTGTACAGCTCATCAAAAGTGAGCATGTCCAACCCTCCTTTAGCCTTGAGTGTTATACTAACATGCAACCATGATGGCGGCAAGGACCGCAAGAACTTTGAGTTGCAATCTTCATTATCCGGTTTAGCATTCAGCTGATTCAGCTGACTCAAGATCCTATGGAACCTGTCGTATCCCTTGTGGATACCTTCTTCTTCTGATATATTGAAGTCCTGAAACTGTTGTCTTAGCATGGACTTCCTCATTCTCTTTGATTCTTCATTTCCACCGAACCTTGCTTTGAGAGCCATCCATATGTCTTTAGCATCATCCATATGGTGAAAATCACATAGATGATCTTCAGGTATGGCTTGAAGCAGAATAGTTTTTACTTTATGTTCTCTCTGCATGGCCAGCACTTCTTCAGCAGTTTTTGGTGGAACCATGATAAACTTCCCATCCCTGTCAGGAATCATTTTCTTTAGACTGTTTCCTTTCTTTACTACCTCCCACAGATTCCAATCAATATTGGAAATCCAGTTTTCCATCTTCATAGTCCAATGTTCATACTCTTCCCTCTTTAAATAAGGAAATTTACCATTGCTGTTTGTGAGACTTAGCTGTTGCATGGAAGTGGTGTTGGTGTTGTTTGTGTTGGTGACTTCATTTTCATTATCGGATCCAGGCATGGTGAATGAATGTTTGATTGTATGGGGGAGAGAATGGTTCTTAGTATCGTAGAGACTTTCCCGAGGCTCTGATACCACTTGTTGTAAACCAAGACCTTGATAGATCTTAAGCACTCGGAGATCGTTAGTGTTGCCGATGTAATCACAAGCAAACTAATGGAAGATCTCTACAACTCGTATTGTAGCGGAAAGTAAATACAAGTTATATTAACTAAGAACTCTTTGATCCTCTATGGATCTTTTATTATAGAAACTCTATGTTTCGGATAGTTTACAAGACTTGAAATACTTGAGAAAAACTTATCTATTACAAACTAACTTGGTTTCTTATATAGGCAAGAAACCCTAATGAGCGTTGACAATTTACGCTCCTAATACTAACATAGACTAAGCATGCTTCTAGACAAGCATGCAACTAATCATATTGTTTTGTTAATCATATTGTTTATTCTGATAAGCTCTACATAATACGGCGCCAACCTATCCATACGGCGCTGACTTTTACTCTATACTGAGCTTATCTCTCCTACGTGGATTCACATCTTCAGCAGCAACAAGATATCTGCTTTAACACTTCTGCTGAAGTGGTACTTCAGCAGAATCCTTTCTTCTTCGGCAGAATCCATTCGGCAGATGCTTCGGCAGAATCAGTAGTTTACCTTAATTCCCAACAATATGGCTTGCAGTTATTTCAGACTGTAACCCGTGCTAAAACTATGGTTTGCTATCATATCAGATATGCAACCCGCTTTTAAAGGAAGGAAAGTGCTACGCTTAAATGATTTTCACAAAATTCATGCACTTATCCTAAATCAAAATGAGGAAAGTATGTCGAAGGACTGCTGTTCCTACACAAATGTTTTTCTTTCTCAAAATTCTTCAGAAAAATATTTGTTGTCTAAAATGGTGGAAATTGAGTTGCTTGAAAATCAATCAGAATCAGAATTTTCATAAATTTTCAAAACCCAATCAATGACTTCAGCCTGGTTAAAACATTTTATGAAATGAGTCATTGATTGAGGGGGAGAATGTTTTTCAAATTTATAGCATCTAAACGTGCTTATTTAATCATCCTATGTGCTTATTAGAAAAAGATACTTGCCTATGTTGAAGGACTAGGATTCTAGGATTTGATTATTTGAATTAGATGACTATAGTTTGATGAACACATTATTCCCGTGCTTTACATGATCTGATTGATATGTTGGATGACTATAATTAGTCGATTGCTGTTTGGGTGTTGTCGACCACCATATATCTGTTTGTGTTGACTAACGTATGCAGATAAGATAATTTATAAGAATGTTCCCGATCCGGATCCCACAATAGAAGATGATTGGATGCCGTAATGAAAGGGCAACAATTTCTTGGGTCGACAAAAGAAGAAACGGAGCTTAATTGGATCTCTCTATGGATAAGTTGGCACGATAGATGCAACTTCAGAGGTCTCACTGCATCAGCAGATGGTTTTCTTCCAGCCTTACAACAACAACAACAGGATCTTCTCAACCACCTAACGTATCTTTGTGCAGGACAAGTAGTGAATAATACCATTTTTCAACAAATTTGATAAAATTGTTTTGAAAATGGAAAAATATTGTTTTGAAAATAAATCGGACTTATAATGTTGGAAATCAACCGGACTTCATTTTAAACTAAAGTCACTTAATCAATGACTACGGTCATTGATTGAGGGGGAGAGTGATTTCAAACTTAAGTATTTTCAAACGATATTTCTTCATAAAAGTCCGTTATGTACGATATAAAGTGGTGCTCTAAAGATTTAATGTTATGTCATGGTATGATTTTCTTTAAAACTCAAAGATCTTTTAAAATGAAATTTTTTCTGTTCTTGTTTGATTGTGAAATTGTTTTATTTTACTTAAAGATATCTTAAAACTATCATACCTGACACAAACAATCTTTAATGTCTAAAACTGATCCTTATCAGCTATTTTCAAAATTAAATCAAGCCACGTCTTTCCCCAAAATCTTTTAAATGATTTAAATCAATTGGGATCACAAATCTCAAATGATTTGAAATTTTTGATCGGGGGAGAGATCGTGATTTAAATCTCAAATCGGTTTTAAAGGGTGATTGTTTCAAAAGCACTCATTCCTTCATGTGCCAAACGATATCAAATACATGATGCACATGATTGAGGAGGAGCATTTAACCAAAAACCAGAAGAGAATTTAAACCAGCCATATTTTTCTCCCAAGTTTTCTAAAACTATTTAAATCACTTGGGATCCAAAATCTCAAAGGATTTGACATTTTTGATCGAGGGAGAAAATGTGATTTAAATATGAAATCTGATAAAATATGATTGTTTTGATTCAAAGTGCAAGTTCTCTCTAATATGTGCTAAACTCTTTCGTATATCGATGCACATATTGAGGGGGAGCGAATGGTTTCTATTGGCAATCGTGGAAGTACTTCAAAAACCTCTTTCCTCTATGTGCAAAATAATTTTCAAATATCCATCGCACATTTTGAGGGGGATAATTTACTAAGAAAATCAAATGGCTTTTTCCACGAAAATTGAGATCAAAGAAATTTTTCAAAGACCTCTTGCCTCCATGTGCTAAACAATTTCAAAATCATAAGAGCACATGTTGAGGGGGAGCATTTCTAAATAATCAAAACAATTAAGGTACAAAATGCTTTGATATTATATCACAAGTACCTTGATTGATTTTCCAAATGATTTCTCAATTGGTTTCGAGAAGGAATGAACAATACCAAAAGACTCACCCATTTACTTTATGCATGGTGTTATAAGGATGGTTAGGTTAGGTATTCGTTCCCACGATCCCGCCAGAACCGGAGGGATCTACCCAGGGACAATCCACTAGATAGTGTAGAGTCCTTAGGTATGATGAAAAAAGGAGAAAAAAATGAGAATATGGGAAGAGTGCGACTGAGACAGAGCTAGTACTGGAATAAACCCAACAAGGTTCTAGTCATGAAGTCTCGGTAAGCACTGAAGGGGTTGAAGAATGAAAAAGAAATGAATGTGAAAAAGGGTGAAAAGAAATAGCCCTCCAATAATTCAACCTTAGGGCAGAAACCGGGTTCAATACATATGCTACTGGTGTTTACTAAGGTAACACTGGTATTTAAGACACGACGTCATGGACCCAGTGACGCACTACACCTAAACTTCCCAAGCTACTCAAATTCCTCTTAAAAGGACTTGTTTCATTCTCACGGGGAACCTACATAATCTATCGACTTTCTCTTAGAGATTGTTGATATTGAAGAAGGATCCCTAGTCTCCGGCATAGGAATCCAAATGTGCACTATTGAGTCTAGAGCCAAGAGATCATCCACAATATCTCATTAGGACACAAAATTAATGAAGACTTACTGTTTCACACAATGTGGAAAGTAAGTATATATATTGAGAGTCCTACGCATTATCCTTGTGGTATTGCCAGAACATCCGAGTGATATGTAAAAATATTCACAATGAAGATGGAAATCCTTCTAGAGCCAACATCAAACAAGCTCTTGGTGGGTGACATGTGATATCTTTTCTAAAGATCAAACTTGTGACAACTGGATAGAAACGATGGGGCGATTCACTCATGAATCAACCTTGGTCCAGGAATGGAAATGACGAATAATTTTGGAAAAACCGTTCGATGTGCAAATCATCTTTTCTCTAGCACATCGAATGTGTATTCATTTTCAAACACAAAAAGTATCTCTGATTGAAAAAAATACTTTTGGAAAAACCGTTCGATGTGTAAATCTCTTCTTTTCTCTAGCACATCGAATGTGTATTCTTTTTCAAATACAAAAAGTATTTTTGATTGAAAATTGATCTTTCTCATAAAATCTTTGTCGTATTGCAAAACTCTTTCTTCAAGCAATACGCGATTGTTTTTCAAATCAAATTTGCATCAATCAGTGAATCTCAATTCGCTGGTTCACTTACTCCGTGTTGTCTACTTTCGGACTCTCCGGTTTGAGAACGGCTAGATCAAGCTGCGAAACCCTGTCAAGGAGATTCTTAGGAATCCTACCTGATCACAGGCAGTATTTATACTGATCAACGGGGAACCGTAGTTCTTGCAACTATATTCAACGAAAGTGAACAAAGACACTTTCGTGTGTTCTAGTGCTAACTGTTGTTTGCAGGAACATTGGACGGTTGCAGTTGATCGATATTGAGAAGTCAATTCACAGCCGCATGCTCACAGCATTCACATTTAATTGAAGAAAATCATGACAATCAAAGATATACAAAGATGCTTCTGCTACTCTGATGAAAAGATGTCATGATCCAGAAAGTGTGAGCAGGTCGGTCCAATAGTCACAACATCACATGAAGGCAACACAACAAAGGGTGATCCAGAGATTTACTATGGCTGATGATCTCAAAGAAAGCTCAAAGATCATCAAGATGTGGATCAGTTCAAAGACCTCCACTGAATGTACAAAATAATCGGACTATGAAGAGTCACTGCTTAAGCACAAAGATGCGGAAGTTGAAGAATTAAAGTCTACGAGCTCATAACAGAAGACAAAATAGAATTAGGATTCAAAATGTAAATCATGGGGTGACCTCCCTTAGGGGGAGATTGTTAGGAATTGGAAATTCCATAAGGAAGTGTCGGTCACCCCAATTATAGTCTAGCATATGTTAGCTCGTAGACATATCGTTATTTACTTATTTATTAGTTAGTTATTAGCATAGTTTAGTTTAGAGCAACACCGTGGAGGAAGGACGGGTCTTTACCCAATGTATGCCTGATCCACAGTCCGACAAGAGGACGTTTAGGTTGTAACTATAAATACCCCTTCCATCCTTGGAAGGGGTGGTGCTTCTTAATCTAACATTTCTTCTTTTTGTTTTAATTCTCTCTCAAGAACTCCCTCTCTACTCTCTTCATCTCTCTAATATGGATTACTTGTGTCATCACCATCCTAGACCACTCGAATCATCAAACAACATAAAAGTATGATCCTAACATGTAGTAACGTATAAGGAGCTAGGACACTTTAAATCATAAATCCAACAACTCGTCGATACGTTTACCCTGAAGAGGCCCCTCACATGTTACTTTAGTAGAAAAACGTATAATTTATAGGTATGTTTATAATCGTAGGAGCCAAAACGGCCACAAGCTTTATGAAATTAGTTTAGTCATGTTCCATTAACGGGTTTTGGTCAAGTTTGGTATTTCACGCAAGTTATAAGAGTTACAAGTTATGATAATAGGTAAAAACCGGTTTTCATATATCTCGTTAATTATGAATAACATTATTACGAAGGTCAAACAAACTATGAAGTGTTATGAAAATGTTGTTTGTTATATTTTTATGAAGTATGTTAAGTTTGGTAAGTCACTAAGCTCAGAAAAGAAAATGGTTTATCGCAACTAACTTTTGGGTCAAAGCAGTCCTTGTTAGTTTCGGTGGTGAACAACCCTTGTTTTATACTTTTAGGCTTAAATTCTCACGTAGTCGTTAGTAAAACATCACTCCGGACAATTTTTGTGCTTTACACTTACGCTGGTTTGGACCAGAAAGAGGTCAAAAATTTGTATTAAAATCGGGTCAATATACTTTTTTCCAACACCTGTCTTTCTTTTAGTAATTTTTAACTAGTCATAACTTTTAATCTACAATTTCTTTTAACATGATTCCAAAGGTTATGGTTTTGTTTTCAGTTCCTCTACAATCATATAAGATTATTCAAGGTCATAGGCTCATGGTTTTGCGGCAATAACTAGCATAAGGTTATTTGTTTCACTAGTTTACTAAATAATGTTTTACATAAAGTCATATGCAAGTTTAATTTGTGTTTTAGAGCTTTGTACAACATGATTAATATAACAAGCATACATAGCATATTACAAACATGAAGTCAAAGAATGATGATGTTGAGCACAAGCTTGGCTTACAACTTTTGGCTTTTGGAAAACGAAAACAAGATCAAGGACAAGGACTAGAACACTTTCCACCCTTTAGAATCATTCAACACTTCTTGTGAGATTTTGGACTTGTGCAAGGACTTTGATCACTTGTGTAGATTCACTTTCTCCAAAGGAATAACTAAGAAGATGCAAGGACTTGGTAGAGAGTATAATGTCCTTCGACTTAAATGTAATGCTTGAGAGATAAAATTACAAGATGAAAGTGTTGTGGTGGCTTGAAGTTGGCGTTAAAATAAGAGAAGCAAGGGAGTTTTATAAGATTTACTGGATATCAAATGGATGATAAATGTGATGACTTCTCATCCTTGTTTGCTAAGTAATGATATGTGGAGTGATCTTATGCTAGATTGAACACAACAAGGCCATTTGACCTTGTTAGTCATTAGCATGACTCATTTAGATAATGAGGTGGTTTTTAGATATTTCACAAAAAGTTAGGAGGTAAGACGAATACATGTGTTTAGTAACTCATTACCAAGACAAAAGTGTCTTGGTGACTCACTAAGGAAATGCCCCACCTGAGAGAGAGAGAGAGAGGGAGAGGTGGGGATGAGGTGAAAGCAAGAAAACTTATATTTTCCTTACTTGGTGTCTAAGTAATGATTTGTTGTGGTATAATTTAATTCCGGTAATTTGTTATTGTTAAGTAATTACGAAACTTAAAACCGGATGAAATAATTATATGAGATTTATGAAAATGTCGTACTAATTAATATACTATATCTTTGTATATTAATTGAGTGATAAATTTCACGGAATGTGTAAACGTTGTTGAAACCTAAAAAAAACGTAGTTTTAATAATACGTAAAGCGTAAATCGTACGGGTTTTCATAAAAATGAAAAAATGAAAATGTAACTCGAAAAATATTTACGAAATGAAATTGATTGCTTAAATCATGTAGACTATAAATAATTCATTGTTGATTACAAGTTAAGTGTTTGTTTGTCTTTATTTGTGATTAATTAATCTTGTTTCTTGTAAAAATAAATTTACTTGAAATGAAATATGTAGATGACGCAATAAATCAAATAGTGATGTCATAATTTTGAAAAAGGTTACACATCTTTTTCTTTTGTTATTAAAATATAACTTTTCAATTTCAACTTTTATACGTATTTCATGATCATTTTAACTTAATTTTTCTCAAATTTTAAAAGATCAAATGATTATTTTACATGAACAAATGATCACAAATATTTAAAGAGTAAAATGATCATTTTTTTTTCCAAATATATAAGCTTCTCCTTCTAATTTTTCTTTTTATTAAATGTCTTCCCAAACCACAGTTTATAAACTTTGATTATTTTAAGGTGGACTCATCGGAGGAAGAGAAACATTAAAAAATAAAGAGTAAACTGCAAAAATCATCCCTGTGGTTTGTGTAAATTTGCAAGAATCATCCCTATCTCAAACGTTCAGCATTAAACATCCCCAAGTCCACAAACCTTTAGCATTAATCATCCCTGAGCAATAACGTCGTTAGTTTTACCCGTTAAGTGTTAAATAATATTTTCCCGTTAATCCCTCCGTTAATACTTTTTGCACCGTTAGTCCTCATTTTACGTTTTCGTTTGTTTTTTACGTTTTTGTCCGTTTTTACTCGTTTTCGTCCGTTTTTATATGTTTCGTCCGCTTTTTATCCGCTTTTGTCCTTTTTTTATATGTATTTGTCCCTTTTTTTTACGTTTTTTACGTTCTCGTCCGTTTTTTTTACGTTTTCGTCCGTTTTTTTACGTATTCGTCCGTTTTTTTACGTTTTATTCCGTTTTACTCGCTTTTATCCGTTTTTATATGTTCGTTTGCTTTTTATCCGTTTCCGTCCGCTTTTTATCCATTTTGGCCCGTTTTTTATATGTATTCGTCCCGGTTTTGTTTTACGTTTTTTACGTTCTCATCAGTTTTTTACGTTTTTGTTCGTTTTTACTGGTTTTCGTCCGTTTTTATTTGTTTCGTCCGCTTTTATTCGTTTTTTTACGTTGTTGTCCGTTTATATACGTTTTTGTCCGTTTTTTCGTTTTTGTCCATTTTGTACGTTCTCGTCCGTTTTTTTAACGTTTTCGTCCGGTTTTTTTACGTTTTTGTCTTTTTTTTTGTTCTCGTCCGTTTTTTTATGTTTTCGTCTGTTTTTTTACGTTTTGTCCGTTTTTACCCGTTTTCGTTCGTTTTTATATGTTTCGTCCGCTTTTTATCTGTTTTCGTCCGTTTTTTTATATGTATTCGTCCTTTTTTTTACGTTTTTTACGGACGAAGATGGATAAAAAGCGGACGAACATATAAAAACGAAAGAAAACGAGTAAAAACGTACAAAAACGTAAAAAAACGAGTAACGTGAAAAAATGGATGAAAACATTAAAAATTGATAGATAGTGGACGAAAAATATAAAAATGGAAAGAAAAAAAAAACGAGTAAAAACGGACATAAACATAAAAATACGGAAGAAAACGTAAAAAAACGGACGAGAACGTAATAAACGGACAAAAAAGTAAAATAACGGACGAAAACGTAAAAGAACAAACGAAAACATAAAAAAATGACGAAAACGGGTAAAACCGGACAAAAAGGCAAAAAACATACAAAAACGTAAAAAAACCTAGACGAATACATATAAAAAACGGATGAAAAGTGGACGAAAATGGATAAAAAGCGGACCAAACATATAAAAACCGAAAAAGCGAGTAAAACGGACAAAAACGTAAAAAAACGAATGAAAACGTAAAAAAAAACAGACTAATACATATAAAAATGGACAAAAATGGATAAAAGGTGGACGAAACATATAAAAACGGACGAAAACGAGTAAAAACGGACAAAAACGTAAAAAACATAAGAAAACGTAAAATGAGGACTAACGGTGCAAAAAGTATTAACGGAGGGATTAACGGACAAATATTATTTAACACTTAACGGGTAAAACTAACGACGTTAGTGCTCAGGGATGATTAATGCTAAAGGTTTGTGGACTTGGGGATGTTTAATGCTGAACATTTGAGATAGGGATGATTCTTGCGAAAATACACAAACCACATGGATGATTTTTGCAGTTTACTCAAAACTAAGGAACCCGACTAACCCGAGTCACCTGACCCGACATAACCCGACACGACAACAACCCGATAACCCGATTACTTATCGGGTCGGGTTGCGGGTCACTTTTTAAAAACTCAAAACCCGACTCAACCCGACCCGATAACACCCCTATGCACAGGGACTTTGTGATGGGTTGGGATAGCCATCATACTTATCAATTGTTTAGGATAAGTATTTGTTATTTTAGGATAAGCCTTGTGTTTGTGTGAGTTATTACATAACTAGTATTTAAGGTCTTGTCATTAATGAAAATTAATCAATCAAGCTTTGTCAAATAAAAATATATCTTGTCTTTTTCTTCTCTTCTTAAGGAGCTCGCATCACGCTTGAAGGGGTGCTACTATTGATACAACCTTAACGGGTCGTATCAATTGGTGTTTTCATTGAGAGTCCTCGTTGTGAGGGCTACCAAATTAGAGTTCCAATTATTAAAAAAAACCATCGATCACTATTCACGAGTTACTGTTCATGGCATCGGGCAGCAGTGATCGGGACGCACTATCTAAGCTCTTGCAAATGGGTACGGTGGCCGAATATCAGAGTGAGTTTAAAGTACTTATAAATCGAGTAACGGGGATCTCTGAAAACTTACTTAAGTCGTTTTACATCTCTGGCCTTAAACCGACTCTACAATGTGCACTCTTAAAGTCAAACCCCACAACTTTAGGCGAAGTTTTCATTAGCCCGTGCAACAGAAACACTTTTTGACAATCAGCGGTTGTCTTCTTTCAGCAACAAAACAAGTAGTAACAACAACGGACTGCAAAATCAAAACTTGACAATGTCACCTTTTACTGTGCCACGTCAAGAACCTGTTGACGAGTTTGTATTTGTAAAGGTGTTAGTGGATGGTAAACAAGATGACGCGAAAGTGGTGAAAGTGGTGGGTGTGGCCGATGAGCAAAACAGTGACGAGCCAAACGTGTTGGAAGGTAAAGGGGTTATAGGTGTTGGGGTAAATGAAAATAACAAAAGGGTTCATAAAGAAGTCCAATACTCTGTTTATACACTACATGTTCTTATTCCTTTCTTGAAGCATCTTAAAGACAAGTACATAAAGAAGAAAAAGATGGAGGCTGCAATTCAAAGAAGATTTTTGGGATCCCGAAATTAAGAGTGATTTTCAAGACAACACCTTGAAGGTAAGGTGGTTTTGAAGGAGTGAGGAATGATATGCATGTGGATATGCACATGGATTTTGTTGGGATAGCCATCATACTTATCAATTCATCAATTGTTTATGATAAGTATTTGTTATGTTTTAAGATAAGTCTTCTGTTTATGTGACTTATCACATAACTAGTATTTAAGATCCTATCATTAATGAAAAGTAATCAATCAAGCTTTGTCAAATAAAAATATACCTAGTCCTTCTTCTTTTTCTTTTTTAAAGAGCTCGCATCACGCTTAAAGGGGTGCTACTATCGATACAACCTTTACGAGTCACATCACCGATCCGATAAACCCAATAACACCCCTTGTCTATAACCATTTTATTGGACCCGACCCGTTAAATGGTCCATCGGTCAATCCCATAAGCCCAAGACCCCCGTAGTTCCATTCATCTCGTTCTCATCATTTCACATTTTTCACACACTTACAGTTAGGGTTTAACATCAAACCTCAAAACCCCATAACAACAACAATGGCATCTCTAATAACAATCCGCAGAGCAGCTTCATTCAAGGTAACATCTCTACACTCTTTTAATTCCATTTTCAATCGTACCTTATCAACAACTGCCCCAAACACTTTCTATTCACCCCCAAATCATAGTAATAATCAGTGGGCCCCACAACAACAACAATACAACAATAATCAGCAATACCCACAACCCCAAAACACACAAAATCAATGGAACAGTCCTAATAATAATTATCAACAATACCCACAACAACAGAATTATTATCCGCAAAACCCGAATCAGCCTCGCCAAAATGCGTACCCTAATCAGCCGCGACAAAGTTATCAGCCACAACCTCCTGCTCAGAGACAGAATTATCAGCAGCAGTATCCTGTTAATAATAATATGCAACAGAATGTTGGTTTTAGAGAGCCTGTGCCGCCGGTTAAGCGGAATGATTTGTTGAGTGTGTCTAAAGAGGGGAAGCTTAAGGAAGCTATTGAGTTGTTGGGTCAGGGTGAGGTTGCGGATGCTGAGTGTTTCGGTGTTTTGTTTGGGTTATGTGGGAAGTTGAAGAAGTTGGAAGAGGCTAAAAAGGTTCATGATTACTTTTTGAGGTCGGGTTTTAGGGGTGACGTTGGGTTGGTTCATAAGGTGATTGAGATGTATTGTAAGTGCGGGAGTATGGTTGATGCGCGTAGGGTTTTTGATCATATGGGTGAGAGGAATATGGATACTTGGCATTTGATTATTAATGGGTATGCGGGGAATGGGTTGGGGGATGATGGGTTGGAGATGTTTGAGCAGATGAGGAATAACGGGTTGCAGCCGAATGAAGAGACGTTTCTTGCTGTTTTGGAGTCGTGTGCTGGTGCTGATGCGATTGAAGAGGGGTTTATTCATTTTGAAGCGATGCAGAAGGAGTACGGGATTAGTCCGAAGATTGAACATTATTTGGGGCTTATAGGTTGTTATGGGAAGCCTGGACACCTTGCTGAAGCGTTAGAGTATATTCAGATGCTTCCGTTTGAACCCACAGCAGAGATTTGGGAAGCGGTGATGAACTATGCTCGAATTCATGGTGATATTGATTTGGAAGACAGGGCTGAGGAGATACTGATTAGTCTTGATCCGTCAAAAGTGGATCCCAAGAAAATCCCGACACCACTTCCTAAAAAGTACACTGCTATCAGTATGCTCGAGGGTAAGAACAGGGTTGGTGAGTTTAGGAACCCGACGCTTTACAAAGATGAAGAAAAGATCAGGGCTGCAAATAAGGAACAAAGTTATGTTCCTGATACTCGATATGTTCTTCATGATATTGATCAAGAAGCTAAGGAGCAGGCTTTGCTTTATCACAGTGAACGTTTGGCGATTGCGTATGGACTGATTTCCACTCCTGCAAGGACGCCTCTAAGGATCATAAAAAATCTTCGTGTGTGTGGTGACTGTCATAATGCTATCAAGATTATGTCAAGGATTGTGGGTCGGGAACTGATTGTTAGGGACAATAAAAGATTTCATCATTTCAAAGAGGGGAAATGTTCGTGTGGGGATTACTGGTGAAGCTGTCATTGTTTCGATATGATGGTGTTATAATCTAGCGGGTTCTTTTTCAAGCATCAGATATGGCCTTTTCATATTTGATGTTATGATCGTATATTTGTTTTTCTAGGAAAATTAAGAATGTTTGATGCATTCATGGATAGATCGTTGTTCTAGTGGTAGCAATGGTTTGGTATTATTATGGCTAAAACAGAACAGTTGGTGTTTTACATACATTGTTATGTACGGAAGGATGGCGGTACCTAGTTTAATCATCATGTTACGTTTGTCATGTAATTTTTAAGTTTCTCTTTGTCACGATATCCTAGTTTAATCATCATAAATGGTTGGTCTTTCTTATTGCAGTTTATGTCTCATCTTATAAAGTGAACTCATTGCAACAAAGGTTATCTCAGTGTCATAAGCCAGGGGTACTACTGGATATATGAAATCAGTATACGACAGTAGTCTGTATTGCATATATGCGCATTATATATGAGTCTGACTTCTGATACTTGTTATATGTATAGGTAGTAAGTAAACGTGTAAAATAATTATCATATATAACTCGGAGAGTCTGACCGACAAACCACATGCTTGAAGTTATATTAAATCGCTATATAACTAAACGTGTAAACTGCTATTTTGTAGTTGGGAGTGTGTGCCTGTGTGGAGCAAAATCCGCGGCAAGGCAAGCTCTTTTGTAACTTTGCCAGCGACAATGACTCCCAGCACCGCACCGCCCTTCCTTTTGCTGCTCTTTTCTTTTGCCTAGCGGCACAACGAGCGGCAACATGACCAAAAAGCAACCTTTTATTGATAACTAATGTTTGGTGTGTGTACTGTTTGTCCATGTATATGTATTGGGAGCATCTTTTTTTTAGAGAAATTGAGAGGATGAAAGGGAATGTGCTTTTCTGGCAATGGCAAGGGAAGGAAAGCTGATGAGCAAGAGCTGTTCTGCGCCCTCCGCCCTCCCTTATCTATATGGACTAGTTTTTGGTGATGTCTAGTATTTTGTGCTTTTAAATAAAAACGGAAATATCAAAGATGTTATTAACTGACACACTTTTTAGTTCTAATTTCTAAATAGGAATGTGTAAGTAACAAATGATAAATCTTTCTGGACTAGCAAGAGACACCTAACTGCACCTATAACAAACAACATACAAAAAGATTAAAATCCTATAAATTAATCTTTTATTATTTGTACTTCAAAACAATTACACGGCTTGGTTCTATATCAGCATCTTCTATGACTGGGTTTACTTCACTATCTCAAAGAATCCCCGTCTTTTCTTGTACAAGCTTTACATAATACTTGGTTACTCAAAAATTACAACACGCCGTAGATGAATCACAAAGCAGTAAGCTCATCAAAACCCCAATACAACTATAATAGTGTACAGTGTTGCGAGTTAAGGTGGTTTTCCATTTTCGATGTCCACCATTACTTCAATATCCTTGCGTGCTGTGATCTTTTGGACATAACCTGTTGAAGGGAACGGAAGATGAAATCCAAATTTAAACATTTTAAGTAAACTAAGAATACGCAAGTCTTCTCATTTAGAAATAGAGTAGGCAAGGAGGATTTGTTACTCCGTACTACTGCATATTTTCTTAATAAAAAAGCGACGAACGTATACAATTCATCAAGAATTACCAGCTGAATGAGACACAAATACAACTCACAAAACCGTGTCTACTAAAATGAGTCATCGGGAAACCTTGAGAGAGAGTGAGACGAGGCTTGTAATTGATACCAAAGGGCCTTTGGCCTAGCAGCTAGCGGCAGGTGAGTTGCTATCAACCAAGTGACTGGGGGTTCAAGTCTCAGTTTAGATATAATGTGGCATTTGGCTTGTGAATATTTGCCTTCCCTCAAAAAAGTTCTTAGACCTAGAGTTTTAATCCCTGTGACAACCACTTAGGCACACCACATGTTGGAGCAGCTTCTAGATGTTCACAACATAGATATAACACGGTACTAAGTGAGCAAGACACATTGTCAATTTTAGTAATTAGAAAATGACCATATCAAACCGCATATGACATACTTTTAAGCAAGCAAGCAATCTTAAGGGTGAGATAAGACCCAACTTTTCTTTCATCGTCTAGGTTCTAAATCTATGCTCCCATGACTGAAAGCAACTACATGTTACGCAAACATAGTTAAGCGGTTTTGCCTGTAATCGGTTACTCATAAATCTTACTACTATAGTACTATTATCCGTTTATGCCATGAGTGACGCAGAATGCTAGCTTGAATAGCATACAGATGTTCATATTTGTTTGCTTCGAAGCAATTTTGGCAGGGAATACAAACCGTAGTAAATGCCGCACACCTACCATAGCAGTAAGCCAACAATTTTCGGTATCTGATCCAGAGATTCAAATCCTTTTACCACAATATGAACACCTGGTCAGATCTATGGTAAAATATTACATTTTCAAGCAGCAAGCAACTGTCGAACGCTGCATGCAATGGGAAATACCAATATACTCCAGTTTATGGAGAGAAAAAAGTTAAACTACGTTGTTACTGGAATACATAATCAACTACACACTCCAAGTTATCATGTTCTGCCAATATCCATAACCAGCTTCCTTAGAAAACCTATGTACGTTGGAAACAATAAACTTGCCAGATGCTTGCTCTTTCATAATCTCAATTTCGAGAACAAAATATTAGGTATCCAGTAAATGAATCTCACAAGACATAAGGGTGGTTAGTTTAACGGAAAGAAACACTGAATATTTTGAAGATTTAAGACCTCAACTTTAACTCATCAGTTCTGCAGCCCTATTTTTAAGCAGTATCAAGATTGAGTGCTTGTACTATGAAAGGAAGGCGATACTAATTTCAAACAAGCATTACTTTTCATCATAGAACAACACTGTAGAAATGAATTACAAAGCATCAGCAACAGTATCATACCTATCCCTTGGCATGGTATGCACTTGCAGGTGACTTCCTTTCCCCTTTTGTTGTAATAACTGGCGTATCCTGATCCTTGACAACTTCGGCATATTCCAGTCCATTCATAAACCACTTCCTTACAATCCTATTAAAAGGAAAGTAGTAACACAAATTAGTACCAAGCAAAAATTTCACACAATCTTTTTGTTTACCAACAAGTGCTAGTCAAATTGACACAAATGAATTTATTCTCTTATTACAAAGACTCAAAGACAAACCAGAACCGTGCTAGCCTATAGCTTCAACACTAAACAAATGTTGGTTTACGAAAAATACATTTTTATGCAAAATGATAACTGTTGATGTCCGCACATATTTAGCAAAATATTCCTAATTGTAATGCTCCCTCCATTCCAGAAAACAGGTTTTAATTCTTCTAACTTCAAATAATTAACTATGAACTTCAAGAACGCTATGAAATCTAAAACCACAAGGTTACTGATGAACATATTAAGATTCACTGCAGTTAGTTACAAAAGAAATAAGGAATCGCATCTTAGTTACAAAATTTATGTGGCTGGCTCATTTCTAACCATTGGTTCAGATATGTTAAGCAGCAACTTTACTTTATATAAATTGCTCTCATTCTTTCTTTCAGAAATCAGAACTACAATGAACCTCTTATTTATTTCTTTTTTTGGGTAATCATGGTTTCCGACATTTTGGCCCGACTAATCCACTAGATTTGAGCCCACCGCCACACAGACTCAAACCGGGTAAAGCCCTCTCCTTTTCAGGAAGGTTGGTGTGGCCACTTAAAGTTGGTTGCACATGGCACGAATTGAACTTGAGACCTCTCAATAGTTACTCAAGCTTCTTACCACTAGGCCACAGTTGGTTAGCGCATCTGAACAAACAACGATAATTAGGATCGCTGCCCCTCACTTGCGGGTATCATTAACCATATTTACTGTAGCACTAATAAAATTACTTTCTAACAGACAGAATAACATAGGTAAATTTCCACATTGTTTAGGATTACTTACAAAAAACACTTGCCTATTACTTTCTAAAATTAGAAACAACTTATTTCACTGACAATACACAAACCTCAATTAGTGGATCACATCGTAACCGTTTATCGATAACTTCGGGCGACACAGGCTTCGTATCAGGATACGTCATCGGCAACGGCAAAGGATCATCATCATCAGTCAAGTAACTCTCACGGTCACGTGACCATCTCTCTTTAGCATTAACCTTCACACCATTAACATCATAACCACCCAGGTTCAAGTTACGTTTCTTCTCAACCGGTGCCGGAGCTCCGGCGAAGTCTTTGCCGTTAGAGGATGAAGAGACGGAGGCGGCGGAGAAGCTGAAGGGGGGCAGAAAGTTGTCTGAGGTGGCGCGTGGGCGGGGGAAGGTGGCGCGTGGGGGTGGATTGGGGTTTGGTGAGGGTTTTGTGAAGATAGGGTTAGGGTTTAGCGGTAGCATTTAGCTGTGTCGGTGGTGTGGCCGGAGAAGGATCCGGATAGTGAAATGAAGCGGGTTGAAATTGGGGGGAAATGAAGTGTGATATAACGTGTTGTGTTTGAGTTTGAGTTTGACTAGTGGTTTAAAACCAAATAGTGTAACTAAAATTATTATTCTTTTGATTTTCAATGTTTTTATTGAGGATTGTTTATAACCACTGTTCTAAAATGCTTGTAAAGGTGTGAGGCTTCGTCATATCGCTACGCTATGCCGCTACACCGCCTTATGCCACATGTTTTTGTAAACTCGATATATATGAATTATGATATGAATATATAAATATTTTTATACTTTCTGTCGCCTTGTGTCACGCCCTATAAACGCAAAAGCTTCGCCTTGGACGCAAAGGCGTGAGGCTTGGTCATGCCGCCACGTCACGCCTCACGCTATTTATAACCTTGTTTATAATCATGCTTTGCTGCCGACTTGTTTAATATAGTTACTTGAGCTTTTAATACATATATATACATGTCTTTTTAAATTAAATACTTAGTCAAGTCAAGCCGAACTTGAGTTTGATAGGTTTAAATTCGTTTTGAAAATCAAAATGTAGGTTCGAGTTCAGCTTAATAGCTCAACGAGTGTTAATTATTCAAGCTTTAGTTCGGCTCAAGTAATATTTCAAACAATGCTCGAGCTCGGCTCAAAAAGCTTAAATTTATACATAATATTGTATTCAATAGCCTAACTCATCAATAAAATTAATAAAATATGCGATAAGCTCAAAAGCAAATAACTTATACAAAACATTGTATCATTAGGGTTTAAAATGTCATTGTAGTATAAATATTTAACTATTATTTTAATATTTGGATAGCATTTAGATTGTTTATATAAATATGTATAATAAAAGATTTATGTATATGAAGGCTCGAAAAACTCGATAAAAGCTCGTTATGTGTTTCGAGCTAGTTTATGAGCATATTTGATTTCGTCTTATATTTCATAAGATCAAAGTCAACATATTTGTGGACTTATAGTCTTATATAAGTTTATTACGATGATAACGTTACATAAGCTCATCATAAAGCCGAGAAGTATGCACTTTGAAATTATAATTGATCTTTCATAACTGGTTTATTAAACTCCATGATTGCATCTTTTAGTTGTCTAAGAGTCATTTAAATGCATTCAAATTTGTTATATGCGTGTGTTTATTGCATCTTTACACATTCGTATTAGAACCAAGTTTTCGGTTTTTTTGGGCTGTCAAAACATGTTGGGCTTAGGAATGGGCCAACATATACAAAACAAAACAAGGAGATTCTTATTTACTTTGAGATAATCTTGCACTATCTTTGTAATCATTAACAAAGCATCATGTTCATCGTTTGAACCAATCTCCAAAAATAAAATGGTTAATTCGTTTTCTTTAGTTAAACAATTCATGTCAGTAATGAGGATTATATAAAACCAATCATCGATAGTACGGAGTAATCATTAAGAAACATATCGTGATGTATTTTGAGGTACATGGTCGTCTCATGGATTTTGGGTGCCCATTTCAATAAAAAATTTAGGCCCCGTAAACACAAATACTTTAAATACTTGTACAAATTTTTTAAAATTGATAAAGTTGAAACATGTGAGAAAAATATATAAAAAAGAAACTAACGGAAAATTAGTGAATCACTGTAACAAATAGTTGTATATAGTGTAACTTATTTCTTGAAAAATGTATTTCTCCTCGCATTCTTTGAAGCAAAGTTGTTGATTAAAGCTTCATAACGCTTTCTAATAGTCCGTTATCCAATGCTATTAATGTCAATTCATTGTGTCTCTCTTGTAACATTGTGGACCTCAAGTAAAACTACTCTTAAATTGTTAAGAGAGTAATATTTCAAAGTTGCAACAATTAATCATTTACGCATTTTTTACTTTTTCTTATCATCTTATGCATAGATCTAAATAGAAAAAGATCCTTATACTTTAAGGGGGAAAAATAATAATAAAATAATAATAAATAAATAAATAGACGATCCATACAAATATACAATTATTAGGCTAATGTTTAAAAGTTGCAAACTTTGACAAAAAATATACTACTGCAATGCTTTAAGCCTTTAATGCTTTAGAAATATAAATCATAGGCAATACCTTTATACCTACTTAACTAGAAAAAGATACTTGCAGTCACTTGACAATTTTTGAGAGATCAATATATCAATTTGTGAAGGGTGGGGTTATTTTGACGGTGGCTATAATTTTAGATTGACCCCCCTATTTTTTTTTGCATTTTTTTTTATTTTTTTTTTATTTTTATAATTTTGTTTATATCAAAAAACTATAAACCTGAAAATGCGGAACAGTAAATATAAAGTTTAATAAGTCAAACGCTTAAAACTGTCAGAAATACGGAACAGAAACTGACAAAAAATTGTGTTGTACTGAAAAAAGTGGGGGACAAAAGGAATATGATGTGACCCCATAGGGGGTAAGGGTTCTAATAGTACAACCCTTTGTGAATTCCTGTGAGGCAAAGAATAAAAAACGAATAAAGTCCTTGATTTTAGCAGTTGACTTTAGAGAATCAGGCCTATATCCCTATTATAATTACACAAAAGTTGGTGCTCTTGCAAAATTTTGAGCCATGTGTAAGTGCACATGCCGCACACCTTAAGATCTGGGCCTAGAGGTACTTAGGTTCCTTTCTTGTGACTCTAAACCCGAACGCGACCTTCTTTCTCTCCTGAACCCATGGGATTCGAAGGCCGCATTACACTGACTTTAGTTTTTTTAGGCTATGTGAGCCAAACATAAACTCGTACCCTAAAAACATTTAATTCTTAACAAAATAAGTAGGATAAAGTAGGATTGAGCACGGTCGAAAAATCGGACCATACCGAAAATTGATTTGGCTCAAAACACCGGACTTAGGACCGGATCGATATGTGTTCGATTCAGTTCGGTTCGGTCCGGTTCGTCAGTCGGTCCAGTCCAACAAAGCATATTAACAGGTTTTGTGTGAGACCGAACCGGACCGGAGACCGAATATAATGAAAAGGTGGACCGATGACTGCACCAAAATATGTCCGATCCGATTCAGACTGATTTGTCGGTTTGATACGGTCCGCAGTCTATTGTGCTCCAGCCCCTTAGGGTAAAGGCAAAACACACCCAAATATATGGATTATTTACTTGGGAAAGCCATACATGTTATCACAACTCACAACTATATAATTCGAATTAGTAAAAACTTCATAATCATATGCCCAATAATTAAAGATGTTGACAGTGTTAGATAGCTTGGTTCATTAACTTTCAATTCCGAACATGCTAAAATGATATCGTCACGACCTGCATTTGCATAGGATGTTGTCACGTTTTGGTAAGTCGGCAATATTTTAATCCTTGTGTATTTGTCACCATTCTTTCTCGTTCTTTAATTTATATTCTGTAAAGTCCCAATTTATTTATGGGGCCCTTTATTTATTTTTATTTTTTTGTGATCACCTGAAGAGAAGAGAAAAGTAACCTCTAAAGTAAAATCCTGTAGGATCCCACCACTTTTCTTTTGGCAACAGTCCCAAGATTCTGTTGGCCGACCTGTCATCATCCGTCACCTATGACGTAGACAAGTTACTTAAAATAAGCACATGTGTGAATACATTTTCCACACGTGAAAAATGATGACAATTCACAGATACGTTAAGGATCAACCAGATATCAATTCTTGTTTTTTTCGAAAACTGTCAGATACCAATGATTATTCTATTTCTTATACTGTAAGAAATTCTGGATAAATCTATGAACTTTTCGTCATAATAAAGATGTGAAAATTGCTATACCAATTAACGGCCATAGTTCCTTTAACAAAATGCATGTTTTCCATACATTTATATCAAACTAAAATAATTGATTATTTACGAGACAGTGAAATGTGAATCTTGCAAAAGTAAATACAATAAAGTAAGAAAATGCAAGTACGGAGTACAATTGTATATTATAAAAGACGCATGTTTATCAAACCTTTTAAAAGAGTTTATTAGTAAATATAATCTTTTTACTACTCTTTTGTTTCGTGAAATGTTTTTGATGAAATTGAAATCTATCTATGTAATTTAAATGTGAAAGATTGAAATGTTAAGTAACAAGCATGTTGAGGATTTGGAATCTGAAGAAATTTAAATTTGCAAAAACTAAGACGTGTTTGGTTGGAAGAAAATAAAATGAAAAAAAATAAATTATGTTAAAATATTTTTACACTTATTTTAAATTAAAATTTATAAACTAAATAATAACAATAATAAAATTAATAAAAATGTCAAGAGTGGTGTTTTTATTTTTCATAATGTCAAGAGTGGTGCTTTTATTTTTCATAAAATAAGTTTTTGTATCCAGAAAGGAGTGGAGCCCAACTAGTGTGTCGGCTTCCCACCAATTTCTTGTAAAATCCTTTTAGTTTTCTAATGAAGTGATGTTTTGCTATTGCTAGAGGAGTGGAGGTCCAGTTAGTTTCTCGGCTCCCCACTAATTTCTTGTAATTTCCTATGATTTTCTAATGAAGTGATGTTTTTATTAAAAAAATAATAATTATTAAAAAAAAAAATAATAATAATAATAATAATAATAATAATAATAATAATAATAATAATAATAATAATAATAATAATAATAATAATAATAATAATAATTGATTTTTTTTTATAAACATAACGAATTCCATGGAATTGTAAACACTCCTCTCATTTGGCTATGGAATGTTGAATTCCACAGAATAGGATTTTGAAGAATTTACATTCCATTTTATTTGACAACAAAACACATTGAGGAATAAAATTTAGATACTAAATTCCTTGAATCTGACAACCAAACACATTATGAAATGGAATCAGATATTAATTTCATCAGAATCTTGAAGATTCCACGAACCAAACATCACCTAATAGTATGTTAGAGACATGTTTTTTCTTCTCATTATATTTCAGCTTACATGTAATAGCTTTCCAAATGTATACGACTTAAAATACATATACAAATATTGAGAAATGATTCTTATATCGAACAAATATGTCTAAAAGTATGCATAATAATCAGATTTAGACACATGGGGAGATTAATGGTGAATGTTTGAGAAGAGAAAGTGGGAAAAAAATGTGTCAAGTAATAAATTGATTATGCATGTTTTTAATCATGCATTTTAGGTCTCCATATCAGTAAGATGTTATTCAAACTGAAATCTATTGACAAAATCCAAAGGCAGAATGTAATAATTATTTTGTGACGAATAAAGTATACAAAACATTTGGTTTCTTATAAGATACTATGTCGCGTTTCCACATCAAGTATGCTAGTCAACTACTAGTTTTATTTTTCTCACTTAAATAGTACACCACCACAAGGATGGGCATCGTCATCGCTAAAGGTGAAACTATGGCGTCGCTAAAAGCTATTGTGACGACACGTTTGTGAAAACGTAGAGGGGGTGAATACGTTTCCGTTTCAAACTTAAAACTTTTGTATCAAGTATAGTATAAACCATTGCATTTGTTAATCTCGACGCGAGGATGCATTTAACGCATTACGGCATGTAACGCCAACCCCTTAATATCACATAAGATTCCGCAAGATTAATGGTTCATTATAAATCAAGTTTCACCATTATTAGTCCGGTTGCTTTTTCTTGATCAAGCGTGTCATAATATGTAAAGTGTTAAATATAGTTTATGACTATACGAAAGACCAAGTATGTATCACAAACATATACATCAACCACAATGTAATGCAAGAATAAACGTAAAGCGATAAGTAAAAGGATAGACAAACCAACACGAGGATTTATAGTGGTTCGGCTACAAGGACACCTTCCTTGCCCTACTCCACTCCCCGAGTTACCTACTCGAGAGTTCGTAAACACTACACGACACCAACTCCTTTTTCCGGCACTAGGCTAACCACCGGGTTCTTTCACACCAAGGTGAACCACACCTACACAACGTCGTCTACCCTTTATCCGGTACTAGGCTAAACTGAGTTCCATTGCAATGGAGGAACTACTACCCAACACTACACAACACCTAATCCCAAAGGAGACCCACTCCTTATTACAGCACCATCAAGGATATCAATATCCTTTGACCCAATACTAATCTATCTTGTACATCGAATCACACCATATTGAATGTACACTTTAGGCACCTTTCACTAATGCCTTTGACTTGATCTCTAGGCACCCTTCACTAATGCCTTGTGACTTGACTTCTATGATACCCGTTATGTTTTGTGGCCCAACATAACAAACCTTGTGTTTTATGGCACAAACACATAAACCATCTAGTCTAGTCATAGATACAAGAATATGATACTAGACAATATCCAAGACAATGTGTCTAATGGATATGAAGTCCTAAACTAAACATCAAGAACACAAAGCATGATGTAGTTAGTCTTCTATGGATGAAGATGACAAGTTTCCCAAGCTTGTTGTAGAAGATCTTCATGTGCTTGTATGCTTGTGATGGGTGATCACTTCAGTAGGTAAGGATGCAAGATCTCTAAGCTTTCTTTGGAGGATCACTTCGGGAGTATGCTTACAACAAATGAAAGTTAGAAGCATTATGATCATATAAGATGAGGGTGGTTTACATGTTTCCTAATGATCTAAATATCCTAGAGATGGTGGAGAGAAACTATGTGTAAAGGTGTGTTCAACAATGAAGAAATGGCTTACTATTTATAGATGAAAACTAGCCACTATTCCCCGGATCCCACGGATCCCTTCCTTGAGGGATCCGTCCAGTGTATTACTGGGGATCCGTGGGACGCTCCCTTTTATCCATGGGTTTTGGGTCATGGGTACCAAGTAGATTCAATGTATCTACAAGATGCAATGCATCTAGTCAAATGGGTTATGGGTTGATCCATGGGTATTAGATTAGATACAATGTATCTAATGGATGCAATGCATATAGTCAAATGGGTTATGGGTTGATCCATGGGTATTAGATTAGATACAATGTATCTAATGGATGCAATGCATCTAGTCAAATGGGTTATGAGTGCCCACCTAGGTACGATGTTTCTGGACTTTGGGTTTTATCCAACTACATTCAATGTATTTGGTCAATGGGTCAAATACTTAAGTTTCTACCCATTTATATTACCCATTATAATACATACTAGTTATGTATATATTTACTCAATATGTAAACACTAGTTATTATACATAAGCTATTTAACTAAACATGTTTTAATGGTTTGTTGGGGGTTTGATTATAACGCAACATAACAAACATGTACGAACCTGTGTTGTAGCATACAAGGACTTGAGTCGCGAGAGGTGTTGAGTCAATCTATAATTACAAGTAACTTATACATTTTACGTTATGTATTACAAGTTACATGTTTGTCATCAACAAAACAAATGAGAATGTATAGATTAAATATCGTAATATTTGCACTAACAATCTCCCCCTTTTTGATGATGACAAAATATATGTAAACGTAATAGATAGGTAAAATGTCAAAGTTACTTGTGTCCGTACTTCCTATACATTGCCTTCTCCGTTTACACTCTTCTCCCCCTTTTGTCGAAACAAAAAAGGTGTGTCCTTTAAACTTAATTTCTCCCAAGAATGGCGAGTTTGCATCATCCCTAGTGAAGTTAAAATGAAAACACCTTATTGCTCCAATTGGCACACCACGCCAATACCTTCAACACGAAACACTAATGACGAAGCTTAGCAACTTATGACCTTGAGCTTGCACGTCTTCAAAAGGTGGCGATCTCGCCTTTAAGAGGAACCTAGAGAATCACACACAAAAAAAATAGAAATATCCTTTGAATTATAACCATTATTGCCAACGGCTCAATGGATCAAATTTTTTAGGCTTAACCTACATCAAGGTTAGTGTTAAGAAGAAAAGAAAAAGAAAAAATATATGATGAGAAAGAAATCTCCCTTTTGTTGAAACATAAAGGAGTTTTGAAGAATGAATGTGTGCATGCTCCCCCTTGACGGTTGCTCCCCCTCGTTAAAGGCGTCAAGTATTTTAGGAAGGCTAAGACGAAATTATTGCAAAATTTTCAATATTTTTGCTTTGACGAAAAACTCCCCTTTATTGAGAGCGTCAAGTTCTCCTAGTGTGTTTTGAAAATCTACAAAACAAAAAGTTAGTGCAAAATTATATTCGTCCTTGGACGAGTAAGTCATATGATGCACTTTATAAATGCTCGACGGAAGCTCCCCCTAGCTCGAGGGCGTCAAGAAAAACCTACAAAAAAAATTAGTGTAAAATTCGTCCATAAATAAACGAGAATCCCATACACATCAAAGTGTATATATATGAACCTATAAAGAAAGGATTTGTGTCAAAAAGAGAATAATCCTACTACTTGCATCATCATGGTTGGTTTAGAGGTTGTAAGGTTTGTTCAATGTAAGAGAAAAATGTGCTTAGGGATGAGACGCATTTCATTACGAAATTCACTTGGCTATTAACAACATAGATGTTTGTGAAGGATGGTTGAGCGACCAAGAATTGTAGTGATAGTGAGACACTTGTAGGATGTGGTTGACACAAATAGAATGTGGTAGAACATGAGACATACTTCATCACGTAGTTCATGAACTAGACCTTGGACACGGTGATAATGATAGAAATCATCATTATGACTTAGAGGTATGGAAGTTGTGGTAGAGGTGATGAAAGGTATCAAGGTTAATCTTTGATTTGGTTGATGAATCAATAGAGGTGGTAGATATGATGACTTTGTGAGTAGTGATAAAAGTGGAGTAAGATGGTTAGGATGATGCAAGATTAAAAAGAAATGTGCGAATGATCACAACTTGACTTGATGATGAAGTCGACCATTGTCAACCTACAAGAATCCAAAAAGGTTAGTACAAAAGGAAAACATTTATACAAATGGATAAATTGTTCACATAAAATCATGAAACAAAAAGAAAGTACACATAAAGAATCATATAAATGCAACTCATTTATAAACATATAAGAAACTGATAATCCTAAGTGTTGAACAAGTGCTTTTGTGGAAAAAGAAAATTTGAAATGATTATCTAAAGAGATAATGTACCTACTGTTCCATGGTTCCACCAGTTCCCTCACTAGAGGGATCCGGCTAGCTTAAGTCTAGGGATCCGGCTAACAGATGAGGTGAAAAATACATATCCTAAGTTACTCAGTTTATTAAGTGTCTTACATGAAGATGAACTTAAATGATCAAGAGAAAATGATTGATGGTATTTAATGATTTTTACAGCAAGCACACATGTATACACGAATAAGCAAAGCAAGGAGAGCATGTAGAGATCACATATAGGCAATCAAATGAGAACGAGCTCACAAATAACACAAAGGTTTAGCAAACTTAACCAGCACTATTCAAGAAGCCTAAAACAAATTTATGGTCTAGATTAGTGAATCATTTACACTAACAATGACATGCAATGTATTTGTCTTGAAAGAAAAGAGCACATGATGGTGTTCAAGACAAAAAAGTTGTGAGGTGCTAGTTTAGGACAATCTAGTTATTATGGATGATGATTAGCTAGCATACAATGAGCTTCATCCATGAAGTCATGTAGCTCTTCTGGATCAAAGCAAGATAATCGCTTGATAAGGAAAGTGGTTGTGATTAACTAAAAGAAAAATTAATTTTATAACTTGTTTGATTAGTAATCCTAAGACAATGCAAAGTATTTCCATTGTAAACTTACTTTAGGAAAACATAGGAGTATAAATTTCTCAAGTGAGAGAATGAATATGAGACTATTACTAGCGGTGCTTAATTACGGCTAAACACGACCATTTTTACGGGCGATTCCACATACCCAACTTCTATCAAGGAAGCAATTCAACCGTTAGGTCAAATTGAGTTTCTAGTGCAATAATTTCTCCAGTATTCATCCTCAAGTTAGGAAAATTTATATTCCTACAATGGCCTATCGAAGAGTGGCAATGATGATACTTTGCTTCGTTTTTATTAATATTATACTTGAAACAACTAAGGTGACGAAGGTGTCATGTAAAAAGAAAATTGTCCATATGGTGAACAAAGAGATGGTGGGATGAGCTAGTTCAACATATGTTGTTGGAAAGCTCGCGTTTTGACTTTCGGATATAAAGAATTATATTTGCGTTGCAAAATAATTTACTTGAGTATATCGGATGAAATAATCAAGTTGTCAATCCTACTATGAAGCTTGGAGAGCGATCATGAAAAGAAAAATGGGAGAGTACATCATCAACACAAGTGTAGGTTATGATCCGATGTACATTCTTGTTGTTTTTAGAAAACGATACAAGAAAATATGAAATCAAGAAATCATGTAAGCACATAAAACATTTATGTTGCACACATGACGAACTCAATCAAAAATCCATTTAGTGTGTTATATGTTTTAAACAATTTTCAACTTATAAAACTAACATTTTCGACACAACTAGATGTTATCCCAAACACTCCTTCAAATAGCACATTGATTAGTAGAATATTGCTAAATCGACAAGCAAGAGGATGAATAGCAAGGTAAGGAAACCACATATGTTATTCAATTAAACAAGCACAAAAGCTATTTGAGATAAGCAAATAATCAAGTAACGCAAGGAAGACAATTTATCATTTAGCATAGCATACGAAAGTTCTTTTCATCGCTTTGTATTAAATATAAACATGTATACCAAGCTTGATTAGTTTCTTTTATAAATATGATCAAAACCTTAATTTCAAAAGAGGACACATTGTTATTCAAAGATGAAAACATCCGTCTCCAATTAGATCAAAAGTTTGTACAAAAGTTATGACCAAAAAATGACTTTCTATTATAAATCAATGATTTTGTAAATTTTTGTTTTGAATCAGTTTATGAAATCATTTTTAAGTGAAAGTAGACTCAAATACCTTTAAAACGATAGGTGGCACGACTTACGGTTAATTAGTTATGAATTTTTGAAATTCAGACAAAAACTGTCTTCTGTACCACGGATCCCACGGATCCTTTACTTGAGGGATCCGTCTAGTGTAACCTGAGGTGATAAGGTTTTAAAATGTACCCTTTTAAGGGGTCGTTTAAGCCCTTATTTGATCACTTTTGTATCCGTTATTACTTAATATCGTTCCTTTTCACTTTTTAGCTCTCTTGAAGGCAAATTGCTGGAATGGCACTTATTTGGATGAAAAGGCGCGGATATACGAAGAAAATGGCTAAATTCAAGAATCGAGCCACTCAGAGTGCTGAAATACAAGGGGACGGCGTCAGGTGTTAACTGTGATGCCGTCGCATCACTTTTGTGACGGCTCAGTAGCCAAATTGCTTATTTTCAAGTGACGGTGTCAGGCTTTAAAAGAGTAGGTCGTCGCAACTCAGACGGCCTAGATTTGATCCAGACGGCGTCAGAGACTGAAGGGGACGGCGTCACAAGCATAAGGTGACGCCGTCGCAAGACTAACGTGGCCAAGACGAAACCCTAATGACGGCTACCCGACGGCGTCACAATTCAAAGGGTGACGCCGTCGCGATTGTAATCTTATATATAGAATCCGAATTTTTCAGTATTTGTGTGTAGTCTTTTGGAGTAAAAACCTAAACCGAACCAAGGCTGTCTTGTACAGTATTTTAGGGTTCCAAACCCTATCTTACATCAAGATAAGTGTTTTACTTCATTAATTCAATTATGTCTTTAATTACTTGTGTGTATGCTTGCATGTTCTCCATGTCCGGCTAATTTACTTTTGTGTTTGCTTAGGGAATATGAAACTTAATTATTGAATATTGATTGGTTGTCTCTTATCTTAATTGTTAATGATCCAGTAATGCGATAGGTCATTCGTTGTGTAGTTAATGCTTGATTAATCTTTGTGAACCTTAGACTATAACACCTAGAGTAGTTGTAGGCTAAACCATCCAAAGAGTACCTTAGAGTTAGAGTTTATAATTCCTAGAGATTTTGTAGACGAGACCCTTTGGTAGTTTCAAAGAGTTAGGGACAAACGCATAACCTACGACTTTAGACACACAACGCGATTAAGAATAAGGACGTGACAATTCAACCATCAATAGGAGATAATTAAGGAGTAATAAAACCTAAGTAAACACATCTTTAAACCATCATACGAGCACACAATAATTAGACATAGACTACATACACCTGTCTCTTA